>WEIV01025298.1:105537-174006 GCA_013390005.1 Calyptomena viridis | reverse complement strand
ATCCCGGCGGGATCGGCACAGGAGGGATCTGGCACAGGGCCGGTCTGCCCTGCCGTGTTGTCGGGGGATCACAAAGCGTGCCGAGTTGGAAGGGACACACGAGGATCATCGAGTCAGATTCCTGGCCCTGCACAGGCCCATTCCCGAGAGTCACCCCCTATCCCTGAGAGGATCATCCCACCCCTCCTGGAGCTCTGGCAGCCTTGGGGCTGTGCCCTCTGCCCTGGGGAGCCTGGGCAGTGCCCACCCACCCTGTGGGCAAAGAACCACCTTGTGCTGAGCTCCAACCTCCCCCTGCCCTGACACAACTGCAGCCATTCCCTGGATCCTGTCCCTGGTCCCCCAGAGCAGAGCTCAGTCCCTGCCCCTCCTCTGCCCCTGCCCAGGGAGTTGTCTCTGCAATGAGGTCTCTCCCCTCAGGCTCCTCTTCTCCAGCTGAACCCACCAAGTGCCCTCAGCTGCTCCTCACACGCTTCCCCTCAAGGCCCCTTCCCTCCTTTGAATGCTCTCTAAGAACTCAATATCTTTCTTATATTGCAGTGACCAAAACTGCCACAATATTCAAGGTGAGGCTGCACAAGTGCAGAGCAGAGTGGGACAATCCCCTTCTTCAGCTGGTTGAATAACCCTTTCTTTATCACCAAAAGAATTTGGGCACTGCTACAGAAGCTCACTTGGAAAACTCACCCATTCTTACCTGCCACATCACACAGGATCGATCCCAGGGCTAGGAAAACCTGGAAAAAAATGAAGTTGGCAATATCACAGAATCACAGAATGGGTCAGGTTGGAAGGGACCACAGCAGGGCATCTGGTCCAACCTCCCTGCTCAAGCAGGGTCATCCTAGAGCATAATACATGACCACACCAAGATTTTGGGCAGTGATCTTGCATACATCTAAAGCATTCATCACATGGATGAAAACAAAAACAAGTGTGTAAAGCTCAAGAGAAATAAAAATGGATTTTTGTTACCAATTCTCATTTTCACTGAGGTCCTGCAGCCACCAGAGCTCCTTCACACTTGGTTGGGCCACGTCCTGCGTGTCCTCAGCTGTTCAGGAGTCAGGAGAAGTCAGCTTGAAAAGGACTGTTGAAAGCAGTAGGGTGATTTCCAAGAGCAGAAAGGTTTCCGCTGCATTCAGTGGGCCTTGGATGGGATCCTGTGCTCCTGGCATGGCTGAGTCATGGAAAGCAGTCAAGATGCAACCTGTTAGCAGTTTTAACTGTGGTGGCCCAGCAGAGCAGTGTCCTAGAGTTTAAACTTCTGCAAAAATCTGCTTCTTTGTTCCTGAAATTGTAGAAGAATTCAAAGGAAGACCCATAAAAGAGTGTGAATGACTCTGGCAGATCTCCCTGCAGCACTTCCACGAGAATTGTCTGGAGCAGTACTGACAGTGGGAATGGCTCTGAGTCGGAAGCAAGTGGAATTAGATTTGGCTGCTCATCCCTGGGAGGGCAGGGGGCTTGGGGGAGTGCTGAGAAAAGGGCTGTTTGAATTTAGGTGAAGGACTGGTAAGAGACATTTTCTTTCTTCCAGGCATTGGACAGGCAGCGAGAACCATGTTTTCTTTGAGAGCTGCTCCTGTACAAGGAGAGAGGCTGTTTGAGGGCTGGAATCTTGGAGCTGCCTCCAGCTTTTCATCCTGCTGGCTGTGCTCTTCCCAGGCATCAGGGGACACCCCACAGCACACGATGGGCTGGTGTAGAAAGATCTGCCCTGCACAGGGCCTCTGCAGCACCATATGGACATGAGAGCACATCCCACCTCCTGCTGTGGCCTCGGGAAAGTCCCTGTCTCTCCAGTGCAGTGGCACTTGGAGGATGTTACCAGTGGTCAGCAGCAAGAGCAAAGCTAAGGACCTGCAGCAGCTCCCAGCAAACAAAATCTGAGTGAAGCCAAGACCCATGTCTCAAAATCTCTTTGTTAACATGAGATCAGGTGAGATTTAATAGCTCTGTGTTTCCCTCTCTCTTTCAAGGCTCACTCTGCTCTCTAATAAGAAGTTACCAAAACAAAGGGACTGGCCCAGACCTATTCAAATGAAACAAAAACTCAGTTTGGGGCTGCCTTGCTCTATGCCAATAGTATAATATAACATGGAAAACAAAACCTCAGAACCTGAATTTCCTCCTGACCTGTCGTGAACCGATTTTAGTGCCCCTCTCCATGGCCACAGCCCCAGCTGGCAGAGCAGACTGTGGCAGCAGCTCTCCCACAGCTCTTCCACCCGTGGCAATCCTCCACTCCTGAGAACCAGGAGGCAACTTGATTTGTGAGCTGTCAAACCTGGCCTAAGCCCTCAACAGCCACGTTTAAACCCAGACCACCAGCTGACTTCATTTGCCAAGGGACTAGAGCTGGTGGTGCCTTGCCTCTGCCCTCAGAAGGGTTTGACAAGGGGGCTTAGATTTGTTTAACTTTTTAGCAGATCCTTTCTCCCACCTTCCAGTCCTTTGCCAAAAAAATAATAACAATACAGAGAAAGAATAAATTTAATAGTGTGGGGGAAGAGAGGCACTAATAAAGAGAAGTCTGTAACTTACTGCATGGAAGAACTCGCTCAGTGGCTGGGCTGGCTGGCACAGACTGCACTGGAGTAGGGATACTCCCTGTGGAGCATCCCAGACTTTCAGAGCGTCTGGACAGGAGCCCAAGAGGCTGCAACGCCCCATGACAGAGGCAACATCTCAGGCAGACCTCAGTGTTGGCAAGGGCTGGAGCCAGGAGCGAGGGACAAGCCCCCAGAGGTACCCACACAACAAAAGAGGAATCTGTCTTAGAAGCAGCAGTGGTTTTATTGAATCCAAATCCCAAAGCTTCAGCGAGACACAGACACTCTTTATTAATTGAACACCACGGGCTTCTCAAAAATGCCTCGAAATAGTTACTGATAAGGATGAAGCAAGCATGTGGCTGGAGGGGGCTGTGGTCCCATTGTGGTGCTCGCATTGCTCCCCTGCCCCCAGCCCATAGTGGGGGTGTTTTTCCTCTCACCATCACAGAGGTGGATTTAGCCCTGCAGTTCCTAGGAAACAAGCCTTCTCCCGCTCTGAAACTGGTGTTACATTTTTTTCTTTCAATTTTAAATGTACGTCGAGGAAGCCAAGTTTCATGGCCATTATTGCACAGTTAATAACCCTTTGGAGACTGCAGACATGTGTTATATCCATCTTCCCGAGCAGTCACTTGGCTCACTGCCTGGAAAATGCCAGCATGGGAAGGGTTAACTTGGCCACTACTCAGCCTTCTCCCTTCCCTCCAGCCACCCTTCCCCAAACCCTTCCTGTCCTGGTCCTAAGTGGGCAATCCCGACCTCACAGGTGCTGCTCTTCTGTCGGGACACTCCAATGCCTTCCCTGTTCTCCCTGCAGCTCCTCTCCTCATAGTCTGGGCATCAGGAATTTCCTCCCCTCCAGAGGCTGCAGAGCCTGGCCAGGCTGGTCGGGCACAGACCTGGCAGTGCTGCTGTTGCTTGTGCAAATGACCCCCCAAAGAAGCCAGGGATGGTTTAATGGCAAGTAGGGACCAACAAAAACTCTTTCGTAATTAAAACCCATCAACCAAATAAGTATGAGTAGTTACAGAAATGCCAGCAGGGGGTTTCCTACAGACTGGCTTTACACAGGGAGCCAGAGGTTTGATTAAAGCTTCTTCCCTGGGTGGAGGGTGTTTCAGGTTGTGCTGCTTCATGTTGGACTCACTTCTTACAGGTGGTCTTAATGATCTTTAAGATCTTTTTCAACCTAAATGGCTCTAAGTGTAGTGACCAATGTCTGGTACTATTCCTGCAGCCCTCAGTAGAGGCATTTAGGAGGTTTTCCCTTCCAGCAACCTGAATTCTCCCAAGCCTATGGAAGAAAAACTCCCTCTGGGATATCTGTGTCAAGCCTGGCACAAAATGGACAGTCTGTTTGTGAGCTCCTGGGGATAAAGAGCAGAAAGAAAAGTGACTGTGACATTGGAGGTGTCCAGGGACAAAGCTGAGCCACCAGCACCTGTGTCCTCAGGGGAGCACACAGCCTGCTTCAGTTCAGGGAAGCCCATGGCAGATCTGTCCCTGTCTTTCTCCTGGCAGGCATATTTATTCACCAGTTGACAAGGGTTCCTTTTGTCACAGTTGCTTTGGTTGAGTTGTGTCTGTCTGACAAACAGCAATAGCATTCCATGAAGTTTTCCATGATCATCCCTCCAAACACTCCCTTCCCACCTATCTCCAGTGGTCTCTCAGCTTCACCCATGGGGAAAAACATCCTATTTCCATGGAACACAGAGAAAAGAGAGGAAAAATACTCCTGTAGAAAAGGGGCTGAGGAATAGACTCCTGAAGTCCCAGGTTGCTTCACACCTGCCCCTGTGAAATTCTGGCTGCATTCCCATCCTGGTGCCACTCCTGTCTGTACAAAACCTTCCAGGGTATCTTTGCTACCTTGGAGCACGTGTTTGGAGGGATAAGGGTGCAAAAATGTCAGGAGCAGAAAATGACATCACACACAGGCCATGGTGGGTGAGAAAAGTCGGGGATGTAACAGGACATGCTCCTGACTGAGCAGCACAACTGCAGAGAACCGGGAGAATCCACTCCCTCCGGAGCAGGCAGCGCTTTGTGCAGAGATCAGAAATGTAAGTGCCCCACCACCCCCAGCCCGGCCACGGTGGGATTTTCAAACACAGCCAGGGGTAGTGCAGGGTGTGCTTGGGATGGGAAAGCTGAGCACAGATAGCCATCGGCCAGGCCACAGCGAGCAGCCACGCGTCACCCCCCAGGCATGCAGGGACAAGGGGACAAAGGAAAGAGCTCTCGTTGTTTGAGCCTGACCCTGAAGTTCAGCGAGGCTTTTTAGGAAGTTCAGTGTTGCCACTTCTGATGATGTTATCAGGAACCTGGGAATAGCTGGCACTTTCTTTTGTTCCGATTTATGGTTTGTTTGGGTTTTTCCTCTCCAGACCTTGGCTCCTGCAATCATGAGATTGATTTCTCGTTTAACTCTGTCACTCTGTGTTTGACCCCCTGACAGGCTGGGAAATGTGAGCTGTGAGAGGCCTAGAGGCTTATTGCCCAGGAGCAAATTAAGAAGTTCCCAACCATGGGATTGTTTAAAATAATCCTTTCTCAAAAAATTTTGCTGCTGCTTCAGGGTTTTTTTTTTTTTGTATGGAGGTCGAAGTTCTGAAAGCTTGGAGCTGACAACAGCAAAGCCTTTCATGCAAGTACCACCTCCCTCTGTCCCTGCACTGTTCCTCATCTGGCCATATCCCACATCTCCTCTTAATCATCTCCCTTTCTATCCAGCACCTGCCTTGGACGAGGATCATCCCCCCAAACTGAATATTCCAGAAAAGGCTCTTCGTTCTCTGCCTATTCCTTGCAGCAGGGCACAAGGAGCCAGAGGGGGAGATTTGTAAGCCCAGAAGGTGGTGCATGGCCTGGAAGAGAGACAGAGGTGATGCCAAGGGGAGGCACAAGGCAGTCCATCCCTCTGCATGGATGGCTACCAGGACCTGGACCTGGTGGCCCAATGCAACCACACAGACCTAAAGTGGCTCCTTTCTCCCATGAAAGTACTAATAAGGGAAACTGCCAACTTAAAACACTCTTAATAATGTTTTCCTATTTCTTTAACACCTCTCCCTGGAGCACTCTCTCCTCCCTTCACAGCGTCTTGGCCAATTACACTTGCAAAACAAACAGAAAACCCGATACCCCCCCGAGCAGGGATTGCCGGGTCAGGGGCCCGCGGCAGGCGGGGGCTCCGGGGTGGGTCACGGCACAGGAGCCACCTCTCCTCTAGCCAGGGAGGCCATTGCCCATCCCTGGAGAGGGGGGCACCGAGTGAGGGGACAGGCCAAGGTGGAAAGGGCTGTGCTCCAGGCACAGGCACCCCTGGATGGTGGCATGGAGCTGTGTCCTGAGACCAGGACCCTCTGGCCCCGCTGCCTGGGTCTGTAAAACACCCTTTTCCCTTTTGGAAGTGAAACAGCCCCAAGCCCATGTGCTCAGATGATTGTGGCTCTGGGCTTTTGCTGTCTAACCCTTCCTTTGTCTCAAATTCAAGCCGCTCCCAAGCTGCCCTCAAAGCTTTGTCAAACCATTTCAACTTTTACAGGAATTCAGCAATCAAAACCCTCCACCTTTTATCCATGAGCAGTGATAGGACCAACAACATCCAGAGTTACTTTTCTCTATAGGATCAATCCTTTACTCAAGGTTGTGACAATTTTCCTGATTGCTCCCATTTTGGATGCAGAGCTGTGCAGAAGCATTACTGTAATGCCACTGACAGAAGCAGTGCAGAGGTCACAGCACAAAACCTCTGTCTGCTTTTAAAAATTTAATTTTAAATTAAAAAAAACCCCAACAATTTGCCAGGCTACTCCCCATTCTAGGCTGCTCTGCGGTTCCCCTGGTCTGGACAAGTCTTCACACTCCTCCTCCATCACCCCCAAGTGAGTCAGGAAATTCCCCAGCACTGTCCCAGGAGGACAAACTCTCAGCAGGCAGGGAGCTGTGGGCACTCAGCCTCCAGCACATGCTGTCCCACAGCCTTTGCTATGAGCTACACAGGAGATGCAAACTGAGATGCTTGGTCATAGAATCCCAGACTGGTTTGGGTTGGAAAGGACCTGGCAGACCATTTGGTTCCAATGCCCCTGCAAGGACATCAGGTAGCTCAGGGCCCAATCCAACCTGGCCTTTGCCAACTGATGTTACCCATCTATGTTAGTTGTCTAGCCTAGGGGTCACTTGGAGCCCCTTTTTAGGGAAAAAGTCCCACATTCTGGGGTCCTGAGCTGCCCTGAAGCAGCAAAAGTGTTTGTTCTCAGGAGACAAAGGAGCAGGGTGGGCAGGATGTGCTGTGGCCACTGCAGGGTCACATCTGCAGTGCACTTTGATAGAGGTGTGCATGTCACACTCTTCTGGGGGACAAGGGCTCTCTTTTCCTCCACAGCCGGTGAGGAAACCCAACTGCCCACGTCAGCACAGGCTGCTCAGAGTCAGTAGGTAAAGCCAGATGGAGGGTCAGTGCGAGGTCTGGAGGGAGCAACATCCCAGAGTCTGACACACATCCTGCTCCTAATCAGCAACAGCCACCAATACCTCATCCCAGCCCACTTGAGGCCAATATTGTCATTTTTTGCAGGGCTGTACAGTGACATCTGCACAGACCCAAGATGCTCCAATGATGCTGGATCCTCTCTCCCAACAGAGCTGGCAGTTGTCTTTGGCTTGGTTGCAAGTGTTTGTTCATAACAGCAAAACATCAGCATCTCTCTAGAGCTGTAACAACTGCTGGCTGTCAGCATTCCTGGGAAGGACACACAGGAAAGGAGAGGAGGTGTGTTTCAGGGAACCTGCTGGCAGTGAGGATTCCCACTGGCACTGCCTGTGAGCTGGGATGGAGGGAACTGCACTCACAGCTGGGCACATCTGTCCAGCCCATGGAAACCCCTGCATGGACAGTGCCAGGCAGGCAACCTCAAAGCTTCAGTCTGCTGGGACAGGCATGTCAAAGCCAGCTGTCTCCTGGCTCTGAATGACAGTCCTAAAGAAGAACTGGGATCAGCTGTCACCTCCAGTCCACAGTGTCAGAGCACCTCCTGTCCATCCAGAGCCATGGAGAGAGCTCATGGAAAGTTTTCATCCCACAGTTCCCAGCTCTGTACGCAGCCATAGCTGAGCACAGCCTGCCCAGGAGGGTTGTGCCAAATGGGATCACAGGAGCTTGTTTAGACCAGTGGATCCCCTTTTCCTGCTGGCACTCAGTGGGAGTATGGGAGTGTGCAGGCTGTGTGCTCGTGGCTCAGAGGGCCCTTGCAGCCAGGGTTCAGCACAGCTGTGAACCCACCAGGCTCCTCAGCACACCTTTCCTGGAGCCCAAGCCCAAAACTTCCTCCTGACAGGAACCAGCCAGAGCAGCTGTAAAGGAATATGCACTGTGCCCCCTTCAGACCCTGAGACATCTTTGGGGGAAAATTGAATTGACAGATTTTGGGCTTAATTGTTTGTCTGTGCCCTGCATTTATGAAAAACCCAGTTTGTCCAGCATTTAACACTGTCTGATGAGTGCTCAGCCTGGGGCTGCAGTGACCACTGCTTATGTGCTTATATTAAGGAAGTTTGGAGACAGTTTTCTATAGGGAGCACTTTTCAGTGGTGCCTCCTGTCACTGTGCTGGGGTGGTTTTGGAGGTTTGTTTGGATGCTTTTTGAGTTTAGGAGGTGACATCCCATTGCTCCCTGCTTTGCACAAGTTGGGCCTGGCCCAAACCCTTCCACCCTTAGAGCTTTGCTTTATTGTGGCAGTGGTGCAAAACATGGAGCACCTCACATATTTGGAGTGGAGAGTCTGTCTCCTGAGGTAGAATGGCACCATTGGAATGGCACCATTGGAATGGCAGTATAACCCTCATTATTCTGAGAGTTTTTTCATTCTTATTTGCATTACAGAAATTAAAGATCTAGGTGAGGACAGTGCTTCACTTACCACCAGCCACAAACTCTGTGAATTGATAAATATGTAGTTTAAACAGACAATATGAAAAAGTACAAGAAGTAAAGCAGTGTCAGAGCATATTTAACATCCTTTCTTCCCCAGCCCTATCCCAGGTAGGCCAGGTACATCTCTGGTCCCATGGGAGTCAGCAGGAGAGTGCTGCACCTCTGGGAAAAGGGCCACTGGTGAGACCCATGTAGATGCCAACCCTTGGGGCACCAGCATGGTGGTCCTCTGGACTGGAACCAAACACTAGGACTGGAACCAAACACTGGGACTGGTACCACACACTGGGATGGGAACCAAACACTTCCTCTCAGTAAAATTTGTAAATGTTCCTTTACCAGTGCCATACTAGACACTTGTTTCACAGTCGGAGATCAACCAACTGGAAGTCACCAGTTGCAAGAATTTTGCACCCCAATATTCAATCGAGTCTTTGTTTTCAGGGGCAAGAAGACGGACAGCAAAGCCGTGTCCCGACGGGAGCCGTGTCCTGCTATTGCCACCTCGTGGGGCCTCGCAGCAATGACCAGGTCACCAGCACGGGCGATGGCTCCGGTGGAGACTGGAGCTCCCTCATCCCTGCAGGTACCGCCCAGGGCAGCCGCAAACAGAACCGGGGGAAGTAATTCCCGAGCTCACTAAATGCTGCAGAACAGTGTGGTACAGAACAGTCCTCACTTCGGGCCAAAGGGGATATAGCTACAGTGTCCTGTTCTCTGTCCAAGGGCCATCCTTGCAGGATCCAAAGGGGGAAAAAAAAGCTCCAAACACACAACCACTACCTGACCTCGCTGCCCCTTGCAATAGGGAAATGTACGAGACATTCTTTGGTTGCTGAATAATTCCTCCTTTAAAACAGCAAAGGAACTAGGTAAGTTTTGCTTGGCCTGATAAGATTTAGCACAACTTGATAAGATTTAGCTCCTGTTTCCCACAGATGCTTGTCCTAAACACGAGGAGTTCTCCTGCACTGTGTACAGCCCACAACACAACCAAGACACTCACCCACGGGTGCATTGGGAAGGTCTTTCAGCAGCTTTCTTCTGCTCTTTGCTGTAGGAAGCAAACACACACATTTTCCAGGAGCTCTTCTAGGACTCCTGGGATTCTCAGACAGCCAGGAAAAGCACAAAACCAACCCTGAGGTCCAAGGGGGAGTCAGGCTCCCCCAGCAACTGGAGGTGAACTGTGGGGTCGTTGCCACAGCTGCAGGTCTGCTGGGCTCCACTGTGGCTACCCTGGCCCAGCCCCAGTGAGTCCCTCCCTGTCCCCCCACTCACATACTGGGAACTTTCTAAAGGAGCCTTTCCCAGATCCTCCTGCCTTCACTCCTGGCCTGGGAATTCATTGTCTGGGCTCCATCCGAAACCGCCGGTGCTCCGGGAAAGGAGTTGTCCTGCAGAGTCCAGGCAATGCTCACTCCTGCTGCTGGGAACACTGATCCCTGGGTTACTCAACTACTGGTTTTTTCATCCTCCTCCTTCTCTTGGGGCTTTTTTTCCTTGTTACTGCTCTGTTTTGTGATTCTGGGTGATGTCAGTTCTGTGTTTAAACCATTGCTGTGTTGTCCCAGCCATTTCACGCCAGTTTCTGTCCCTGTTCCCTTCTCCCTGCTGGCTCAGCAGCCCTGTCCTGCACCCACATGCTGAGGTGGTTGTGATAGGAACGATTCCTTGTGCCTCTTCCTGGTAAATCTGGCCTTGGATCATGGGCTTTGCCATGAGCAACTGGGTTTTGCTGAGATCCTGAGCAGGCAGAGAACAGGAAGAAGAGTTCTCTGCTGGAAATGAGGTTTCTGCCTTGAAAAGGGAAGGAGTGCTTTCCCAGGAATATCTTTCAAAGGATACATGCCTGCTTTGGGAGGAGGCGAAGGCAAACCTGTGTTCAGGTGAGTGTCCTGCAGACAGGATCTCATTTTTCAGGGAGGATTTTCCCTGGTCTAGAGGATGTGGATGCTGGGGCCGTGTCCTGCTCCTGATGGCTGGAGAATGCAGTGCCATGCTGCCCTTGTTGTATCTGGTCACATGAACTCTGGATCCAGTTCTCATCTGTGTCATGGGAAAAGCTCCTGTGAATTTCAGTGGGAATTTAATCACCTATTTCACGGCTCAACTTGAACTTGTTTTAGACCAACTTCTTTTGTGGTAGGAAAAATACAGACTTTTCACCACCTGAAACAACTGCCTGGGAGCTGTTTCTTCCCACCCATCTCAAAGAGGAGTAATATTCCATGGCTAAAAGGCCATGCTTCTTGCACTTCAAAGTCACTGTGGAGAGGGTTTATACTTGTTATTGCACTTAATGTTTCTGACTTTGAAATGATTATGGGGTCTCCTCTGAATGCTTTATGGGGTAACAAAACTCAGAAGAACAGGGCTCTCTCCAGCTGAATAAATAGAAGCTATTTTCATAAATCTTTGGACTATTGGAACATCAACAACATTATCCTGCATGGGTTGTTATGACTTTGTGTTTGCAGAGTCCTGTATTGAAGCTCAGACCTCTGCTTTCAGCCTTGTCTTCTGCTAAGGCAGAAACTTCAGGTGATCCCACTGAGGATTCTCCAGTCAAATGAACTCTCAGAGCCCCACTTGTATCCAGCCTGGGAAAAGACCACACTGCTTTGATCACCTTCCTTTCCTCAACTGGGAATCCCAGTTTTTAAGAATGGATTGATGTTAGGGCTCTACCTCTTTCTTCCCTGTGCTGCTGGTCCCTGGCAAGGCCACCCTGCTGTCCCTGCTGGCCATCAGGTAGATTCCATACAATTCCTAAGCAGAAATCACATTCTCAGTGGGAATAGATGTCCAGTGTGACCTTCAACAAGTCAGAGGTGTTTATCCTGCTCAAGGTCCCTGCCTTGGGGCAGCCAAAGCTCAGACTCTGGAGGTAAGAAACACAACCCTGGCTCCCTGTGGCACACACAGAGCCAGAGGGAGCCCATCGAGCTGACAGGGAAGTGGGAACAGGCATTTCCAGTGAAATCAGCTCCAGGTACATTCCTGGCTCACGTGCTGCTCAGTACAGAAGGCTCCCAGCTCCTGGGCAGCCCTCAGCCCAGCTCTGGTGTCCTCCCTCCCGGGCTGTGTCCGTGTGCTCAGCATGGACTGTCATCCCTGCACGCTGCTGATGTGCTGCTCCTCAACCCCACAGCTGGGGGAAGTGCCTGTGGAGATGGTGTTTTTCTTCCTAAATCAGCAACTTTTTTTTTTTAATTCTTCACAGTTTGCAAGTTCTTTGTAGCCAAAACCCACACAGCCCTGTTCGATTTGTTTTCCATCTACTTTATTCTTCCTCGTAAGCTGTAAAAAAAAAATGAATTCAGCTCATAAAACCAAAGTATTCTGCTACAGTTCATTATTTGGGCTGAAACACCTTCCCTTATGTTTGTTTGCCCATGGGAAGAGATGGCAAGTCAGAACCTCTGCGATCTTCCCGACCAGGGAGGCAGAAATGGAAAGAAGAAATATGGAACAGCTTTTCAGCTGATACAAACCAGCACAGCTCCCTTGGTTTCCATAGAGCTTTCCTGCTTTTGCCAGCCAGCACCTCAGTCTTAATACACAGAACTTCCTTAGCAGCCCTAATATACACCACAAAAAACAGCTGAGGAGAGATACAACCATGTGTAACACTCTGGAGTGAGTAGTTCCTGGTGTTCATACAACAACTTTCAAGTACTTCAATCAAAGCATAAGTGTTGAATAATACAAGTGATGGATGATCCCCCCCCCCATTAATTTTCCTTCCTCTCTGTTCATTAATTGCTCGGGAAAACACAAGTTCATTTACAGCCATTGCCGTTACCTCTTATGAAGATTGTGGGTCATCCAGCCTTTCCCAGGCAAGGGAAAAGCTTGGAAGAGTAAGGAATTAGTTCTTGAATGGGAGCTCATTGGAAAACTGGGAGGGAATGGAAAGCAGAGAGCAGGACACTGCAAGGCAGGGAAAACATCCTTACATAGACCCCTGTTTTTAAAAAATATTTATTTGTAGTATCACAACTGACCAGGCAAAGTCAGTGGCATTAACAACAAAAAGGTAATTCTAGCAAATAATATGAATTGACAAAGTGAGTTCCGTGGACTAAAGGAGATCTGTAAGTCAAATCCAGAGTAGGCTGGTAAATCTAAGTATGAAATAAGTACAGAGGCAGCATAGTTCATGTGGACAGAACACCTGAGCTAAAGTCAGAGAAATTAAATGGAACAGAAGAGTTTGCCCTGAGTCTGATGGACTAAGATTTGATTTGCAGCCTATAACCCTATCAGAAATATTTTGGCATGGTCAGAGTGACACAGCAAAGCCAGATGCAGTGTCATCTCATTGAACCAGGACAAACTTTGTGAAATGGTAACAGAGTCTATCTGTGCTCCCAGACACACCTACAGTTGTTCTGTACCTGCATTTTGAGACTCTTTTCACAACAAGATTATGAAAATGTTAAGGTTGAATTTTCATTGCATTGCATTGAACAGTCTGAAAATCTTGAAGCACCATGACATCAATTTCTTTAGCAGGAATTGTGTCCTTATGACCTCAACTTCTTGTTTCTGAGTTTCTATCAGTAAAAAGTGGAATGAAACACATGTGATTTCAGGAATGACAAATCCGATGTTAGCAGGGGACATACATCCAGTCCCACTGTGACAGTCCATTCCCAGTTGTTTCTGTGCTGTGGTATTTATTCCCAGAACCTTGACATTCAGAGTGTTTAGGTCTAATCCCTCTGTTGGCCATGACAGACGCCCCTGGGATGGGCCCTGCCTGCCTTCCACACCCTCCACTGCCATGTGATGTAGTTACTTGGTTGTTTACTGTGCCCACACTTAATCTTCACCTTCAGGATGTTATTTCCTTCCATATTCTTCTGTACTCCCCCAAAATTTGCCTCAATGTTTTATATTTGAGTGTATTTATCCACCTCTTGCTCTTCCTTTAAGACCCCAGTTTCACATCGACTTAGAACGACAGTTGTTCTTGCAATTAGGTTGGATAACTGTAATCCAAAATTTCTCCTAGGCAAAACTCCAACAGAGTTAATTGGCTTCAGTGGGAGACTTGTCCTGAGTAGGAATGGCAATATTTGGCCTCAAGGAGACTATAAATTCCAGTTTAAAAATCAGTAGTTGTTCAGAGGCTCATTCCTGTGACATTTTCTGTGTTTTCTTTGCTGGATTCCCTTCCTAGTCATAGGAGCAAAGCTTCTGGCACCAAAATGAAATGATAATACCCTGGCCACCTCCCAGAGCTCCTTTACATCTCCAAGAAAGCACCATTGTCTCTCCAAGGGAGTGCAAAGCCTCCAAGACGTTGGATTGCCACGTTTTGTTAGGAAAGGCCAGTGTTTTTCATGTAGGCAAATAACAGGCCCCAATAAGCAACTGTGCCCCTGCCAAACTCACCAGCTGCTTTAGATGGTCCCATTCCACCACCACACACCTCCCATCCTTCTCAGAAGCTGTAGGCCATGCTCCTTCCTCAGTGTCATTGTCTTTGTGGCAAAACATTTGAGTTATTACATGGTCCAAAATACAAGTAAAAAAAGAAACACTTTAAAAAATTAAGCCTCAGCAACAAAGCACTTCTACAGCTTCTCTTAACTGCACAGAAAACACTTCTCTCTTCATATCTGAGATCCCCAACATTTCCCCTTCTTTCAAATGCTTCAGTCACTGAATTACATCCCACTTGCCAAGGAAATCTTGGGAAAACAAGTCAGTAATGTAGCACTTCCCATAGGTCACCAAGTTCCTGCCTGAGCCTGTCTGAACTGAGGCTGTTCCTGCAGAGCTCCCCTGGTCTCCATCAAGCTACTGGATTTAGCTCCCCAGATGATCTCAGCTACTGTAGAAGCACATGCAGAGCCTCCCTCGCCTCTCAAACTTATGACACAAATCATTTATGACCTTGTGAGCTCATGCAGCTGGAAGTGAGGCTGGTACCACCCTGTTTACCAGGCCCAGGCTCTGCTTGGAAAGCCCCAGGACTGAAAATGCAGCTGCACTGCACTGGTGTTAGAACAGAGGTGCACACTCAGGACAGGGGCACTTGGGGTGAGAGGAACTGACCAAACACCCACTTTGTGCTTACAGCATAAACAGTAGTGTGTGGCCAAAGTCACACACTCACATCCAACTTTTGCTCCGGCTGATGGGATTCTTGATTTTATAAAACAGCAGAAATAAAAATGCAGATCCTGGTACCAAATGAACCCACAGCACTGACAGTGTGACATTCCATGCTAGTCCTGTACTCCCCCAGTGCTCAGATACCTGCAGTGAACAGTCCAGAACCACAAACCAGAATCAAGGACTTGCTCCAGAGCACACAGTATCCAATGCCGTGCTGTGAGACAAGCTCACAAGAAGGGAAAGGATGAGATGTGTTTTCATCCTTCTGGGCTGAAGATGTGTCAGGAGCAGGGGGTGTTTGGCAGTTTTGGAGACAAGTAAGTGCAAAAGAACCTGTGAAAAGACCCAGTTTCCATTCATTCTCTTCCCTCCCCGAGGCACCTTCTGTTCTAACACTGCCCCAAAAGGACTGAAAGACACTTGGGAAACTGGAGCTCAATGGAGAATCAGGGCTGACTTTGCTGTTTTACCAGTGACTGACTTAACAGGTAAACCTTAGAAAACACTATTTCAGCTCTCTATCATAAAGCACATTTCAGAGAAAGACTGTATTTCTGCGCTGAAGCCAACTCCTCACAGGCAAGTAATTTGAATTCCTCCATGTTTGCTTCCTCTGGCCTCCAGAAAATGAAATCTAACTCAAAAAACAACCATTTTGATGAGGTTTTCAACTGAACAGTAATGACTAAAATGCCAGTTACTGTAAAACACTGTCAAACTTTTCCCACATTGAGTAATTCTGGTTCTTGATGGAGTTCACACTACGTTACCTACCACAAAACATCTGTGATTTAAACTGTTTGACAAAATACATCAGATTGAAAAGCAATGCTAGAATCAATGGGAGACTGAATTACCTGCATGTCTGAGCTTTGCCCTTGTGCAGCACTGTCAGTCAGTGTGTCCAAATGTCTTTCCACACACTTCTCAACGATTCAGAAAGTGGGTCATTAACATATTTTGTCACGTTATGCAATTTCTCCCTCCCCTCTAAACTGGGCTTTTTTCCAGGTCCAGTAGCCAACAATAAATCAATCACAGTCTCTCACAAGCCTTTTGACGAATTCTATCCTGTAGGTTGGGCTAAAACCAGAGCAGAAATCACTGCAGGAGGTGAGGCAGGGTGGGGCTAGTGGTGACTGCCACTTAGGAGATGTTTGCTCGACCCACTGCTGTTCTTGCTGCCATTCTTTGTGGGCTCCTCTTCAGTGTCTGTAACAGAATCTTCCTCCTCTTCATCACTCCGATCATCTTTCAAGTCCTGGGGAGAAGAAAGCACTGTGAGCTTATTCTGCACCTGTAGTGTTACTGGCAGTTAAGTTACCACACTGGTGTCAGTGCAGACCCTTCAAAAAGGCTTCCAGACAAGCCAGTCTTTTATTATTAAAGTGAACTGGGTATCTGAAACTTTGCAATGACATTGAAAAAATAACCAATTAATTTAATTACTCAGGCACTCCCCATTTGGAATTGCAAAGGAAAAAGATGGTGCTTGAAAGTTTCAGACATTCTCCCTTCTTAGAAATCCCCATCAATCCTCTAAAGATAAAACTCCTCTGTTCACCATTTTCCTCAGAAAAATACATGTACTAAAGGGGACAAATGAAAAGGAAGCTCTAAATACACTAAAAAATACCAGAACTACCCCCCAGAAATACCCCCTTCCCCCAAATGGATGCTGACATCCAAGGGGACACCAGTTAACAAGTCTTTAATCTTGCAGAACCAAATGTTCCTTAGACAAAACTGCTTCCATGACCTTGGCCCAGCCACTTGAATTCTTTTTGCTCGTTTCTACTTTTCCCTGTAAAGTGTTGCTATTAATCTCTGGATGCTGTGAGATTAATTAACAACTGTGAAGTGCAGGGAAGATGAAAAGAATATTGTTTAAAAGACAAATATGATGAACACACTCACACAAACAGGAGTTGAGAGGCTGCCTCCTCCTGACAGGTGTAAACTAAACAGTGACAAGTTGTGCCAGCATCTCCTGGCTGAGCTTTGCTCAGACACTTGCTGATCCTAAAACATTCCTTCCTGCTTGGAAGTGTACACAGCATCAGCACTGGCCCAGGGAAGGCCATAAGGGAAGTCTGTAAGCTACTGTGTGCACCTTGGGTGCACATCTGGGAACTGCCAGGGAGGAAAATGGCTGGGATTTCATCCATTAGCAGGGATGAAAGGGGGCAGTGAGACAGTTTGCCCTTAGGAAAATCCCTTCCCAGCTCTACAGGAACAGCTCCTAACATTTGGCAATCAGGCTTCATCCCAGACAGTCAAACATGGAAAGTGAGTGTTTCCACTACACACTGTGCCTGCCCAGGGTTTCACAGGGAGAGGTCAGACCACTGTTTTATGTGGCACATAAAAGTCACCATTAGCCTCCTATTTCTCAACTCCTGCCAAAACCCAAGGCCCAAAAACGTGTTCAGAAGTGTGGTTAAAACAATTGAGGCTTCAGCATTCAACCCAAACACCTCTATTTCCCTTTCGGTGCCACATGCTCCCAAGAGCAGCACCTGGAAGACTTTCCATACCAATGGATGACCTGCTCTGCAGACTCAGGGCAGGATGCTCTAGTTAAAGATGTTCTACATAAGGGAAACATTCCCTTCCTCCTGCTTCCTAAACAGTGCCTGAGATCAATCACCACTTTTTGTGTCTTTTTGTACCTCAGGGTGCTTGGCCTGAGGGAGACCTGAGGTTTCCCCTCCTGGCAGAGCAGGCTGGAGCTGGCAGGAATGTCAGTCTCTGCACAGCCACACTGGGACCACCCCGTCATGGATAAATCTCTTCTCCCTGCTCCTGGAGTGATGTACCAAGGTCAGAGCTGTGAGGCAGGAAGGAGAAACCAGGGTTGTTCCTGCCCATCCCATATCTGCTCTCAGGATGAACTAACAATTCCTCAGTGTGCTGGGCTGAGGCCTTTCCTAAGCACCAAACTCCCACAGAGAAAATAAGTAAGAGCTCAGTAATAACTCATCCCATTGCAATCTCATATCCCCTCATAGATTACACTCCTAGTAAAAGGTATAGGGCTAGAAAACAAATTAAAGCCTGAGCTCTGTCTCATCACAAACTATAAACTTCCTGGAGATTTTCTTTTGCCTTTTCCCTAACAACATCCAAAGAGTATCAAAACAAACAAATCTTACTGTAAATACTGTAAAAGAAACTTGGCATGCCATCAGTTAGAGAAAAGGCAAGACAGCCTTTCCCACAAAAACAATTTATGAAGTTCTGGCTCTTTCAGATCACCTCACTCCCTCCTGGTAGTTTTGCCATTTGTATTTGCAGCAAAAGACAAATGCTGAGGGGGAAGGGGGTGGATTGTTGCTTTTTTGCCATCAGAAATGTTTCAGGAAAAA
This sequence comes from Calyptomena viridis, assembly GCA_013390005.1. Taxonomy (NCBI): domain Eukaryota; kingdom Metazoa; phylum Chordata; class Aves; order Passeriformes; family Eurylaimidae; genus Calyptomena; species Calyptomena viridis. Next base: position 156,003 of record WEIV01025298.1, on the reverse strand, counting down.
AAAAAGCAATCTAACCCTAAGCACAGTGTGTGATGCTGAATCCACTGGGCTCCCTGGAAGTGCCCTCATCTCCCCGAGGCTGCAACGTGGGCAGTGACAGGGAGCAGCACTTTGGGAACAGTCAGTGAAGTTTGTGAGTGTATATTGCATTTGGAGTCCCTCCTTGTGCTCCACAGAAGTTGCTGCAGCTCCAGCATGTGCTTAAGAACAGCTGGCAGTCTGCTTTGCTTTGAATGATAGCCAGGGTGTGATATTGATTCCTGTTTCCTATAGGAATGAGCTGGCATTTCCAGCATGGAACTGGAAACTCGGATACACTTTGCTTCCCAGTTTTAATGCTGTCGAGCTGGATGCTCTGATTAAAGGCACTATATGTAGTAATTAAAAAAGATGTCATGCTTTTTCCAGCCCACTGGAAATCCCTGCATTTGAGAGAATATCTTACAGATTTCAAGTCAGCAGGAATTAAATTTGTATTCTGAAGCAGCTGTTGCAAATTTTCTTAATGTTACTTCTGAAATCTTGTTATTAATCAAGAAAAAAAGGCTGCTAAATTAAATCTAATTTTTATCATATTTTTAATAATAAACTTGTTTCCTGACCAAGTGCCTCCACAAATTCCTGCTTTAGGAGAATCTGGCCATCTTTGTCTGGCTTGTTTAAGTGACAGAACTTTAAATAGCAATAGCTTCATCTGTAACTGGAAATCCAAACAAACCTGTCTTTGCAAACTGTTTAACAGACCACTATAAATATATTAAGATATCCTAAGTGAAGTTTGTGTCTCTTAACTTTGACCTTCTAAGAATAACAAAAATTGTAACATTTCTAGGATTTTCCCTGCTTTAATACCAAGATGTTTTCTCGGAGCCCCTCACATCATATATTATAGTTGTGTTTTCCAACTCAAAGGCTCTCCTCTGATGTTCCTGAGCAGCAGCAGATGAATATACTATCAGGAACACAAGAGCTGGCAAACTGTAAATAGCACAGCTGAGGCCATCATTAATACTCAATGCTTTAGTTTAATGGCATCAACTGCATTTATTATACTTCAGCTGGTTTAGGGTAACAGACAAAATGGATGTGTACATTTTCTGTTCTGGATGACTAACCAATTTAATCTTTCTAAATGGATGAATGGTTTCAAGGTTTATGAGAATCAACAGTAATGCTATAAAGTCTGCAAGAGAGCCATTTGTAGTGCAGCCAAAGCCGCAAACTTTTATAATCTTTTTTCCTTTTGTTTAACCCTTCCACCTGCTGCTCAGTCTGCCTCTTTTAGTTAAATGAACCGTATTTGTTAAGGTAGTTTTGGCTTCTTGCATTTCACTGCTGTTAGAACATGTGTCACTGGAGCCATTAGCACGACATGACCAATAAAGGACCTTCCAAGAGACTCCACCAAGGAAAAAGACTTCTGGAGGAGATGAGCAACTTCATAGGCCACCTCCAGCCTCTTGTAAGCAGAAAAACACTGGTCAAATCCCCAGCTAAATTAACAGAGCATTTAGTCCCAGCTGTACAGGTTTGTCTCTCACAAGCCCTTGGCCCTGCACTCTCTGCCACAGCTGAGGACACCAGGAGGAGGACACGGCTGTGCTGATGACAGATGGAAGGGTGGGTTTCCTGTCCCACGGGCTGGTGACACCACTGGAACTTCACTGCTGGAGAAGTGGGGCTGGGCTGACCCCCCCTTCTCTCCTGCCCCCCTTTACTGGGCAGGTGGCACTTTGTCCAGCACGTGCTGAGGTCACCGTGCAGCCATGGCTCCATATCTGCCACATGGGAGTTCCAGTGGGAAGTGTAAGAGCAGAGGGAAGGCAGTGCCAACCAGTATAAAAAAGGCAAAAATCTATTGTGGCAATGTGGATTGATCCTACAAACAGTGAGGAAGCCTTGGGAATGTGCCTCCTGCTTTCTCAGAAGGGGAAGGGCACTTGCCAGCAAATGCACCATCAGGTCAGTGTGGCTTTACTGTCAGGGTCCCAAAATGTGAGGCTGTGGCTCTAATGGCAGGTCTGGAACAGAAACAGGCACAGCAGGGACAGGGAGAGGAAGCACCTGGCTGAGAGACACCTGAGCAGAAGATGTTTCTGCAGTCATGGATCACCTCCCAGTGCAGCTCCTCCCTGGCTCTCCCTGACAAAGGCACACACTTTTTAAGAGGCCTGCAGTGACTTCAGGTGGCATTAGGAAGGCAAAGTGCAGTATCTGCTTTGCCAGTTCATGGTGGGAGTTTGGGAGGATGTTCCTTTGCTTTTCCAGGTGACCAGCAGAGTGAGAGGGGATGATGCTGAGCCTTCGTGCCTTCCCATGGCCAGGTCAGCCTGGAACAGTTCAAGCTCCTTCTCTTGGTGTAACTATGGAGACAAGCTGGGAGAGTTGAGGTTCTTCAGCCTGGAGAAGGGAAGGCTCTGGGGAGACCTTAGAGCCCCTTCCAGAGCCCAAAGGGGCTCCAAGAGAGCTGGAGAGGGACTTGGGACAAGGGCCTGGAGGGACAGGACAAGGAGGAAGAGCTTCCCACTGCCAGAGGGCAGTGTTAGATGAGATCTTGGGAAGGAATTCTTCCCTCTGAGGGTGGGGAGGCCCTGGCACAGGTTGCCCAGAGAAGCTGTGGCTGCCCCATCCCTGGAAGTGTCCAAGGCCAGGTTGGAGCAACCTGGGATAGTGGAAGGTGTCCCTGCCCATGGTTGGAATGAGATGAGCTTTAAGGTTCCTTCCTACACAAACCATTCTGGGATTGTTATGTGTCCATGTGGAGTGGGAGATGTTCCAGGCCTAACTCACCTGGTGGGACCAACACTGACTCCAAGTTTTCTCAGCAACATAAGAAGATTTCAATTTTGCCCGTGACTGAACATGACTAAGTTTCCACTACATTTTGGGTTAAGCATAACTTACACACACACATTTAACTGGATTTCTCCTACCAATACAAATGGATAAGAGCAATTCACCACTGATTCCAGAATGCATGTTCTATTAAAATCACAGTCGCCTAAACCTTATACCTTAAATCTACCTTAAGAATATTCTCATTTAGACATCTACAAACGCATTGAAAAATCAAGATGTAGTCAATGTAAAGACAATAAATTCCACAGCACCTGCACATATGGAAACAGCTTGCAGCACAAAGATGAAAGCTATTAGTCAGGTCAGCAACCACTGCCTCAAATAAAAGAGATAATAAACAAGAGAGATAATAAAAAGTCAGTCCAAAGAGATAGAAGGGGGTACTTTTCTAACAAATAATACTGTAAAGTTGATGTATCTCTGAGTTCAACATGTTGACTTCAGCATCAGTAATTCAACTCAGCTGACATATGACTTAATAAGTCTTTACTTTCCTGAGGAGACTAAGCAATATACATTTGGATTCAGGCAAACTGTTCTACATTTCCAGCCTGGAAGATTTTATTGGAAACTATATTTTCCTTTTCAGCTTATACACACTAGGCAACATAAATAATGTTCATCTTTCATGGAAGATGCACAGTTGGACTTTGCTTTCTGCAGTTTTCAAATGAAGATGCAGACTTTTTACATTAATTGTCTTGGACATCTTGTGGCAAAAACTCCTTTTATTTAACATCTCTCCTTTATGTAATACCCATTCCCCAAGCTTTCCACTGACAGTTTTCAGAAGGCACTCAAAGAAGATGAGTAAAAAGCAAATTAAAAGTTACGTTAAATCCACAATTATTGAAAAGCCCAGTCTTACAAAGCCAGATGTTCCTACTAGAACATTTTGACTGAAGGAACACATTTAAGCTCCAGCAAAGCTCCCAGGTGTGGTCCCTGAGCACAGCACACCTGTACCTGGAGCTCTGACTGCTCCCAACAACTCAATCCTTGTACACAGCTAAGCAGGTTCTCTGTGGGGCTGCTGGGGGAGTTACTGAACTCCAGGACTAAAGTTCCACTGCAGCCTTTGGGGCTTTACGGGAATGTCAAAAGCCCAGGAGGTACCGAGTGAGTCATAACGTCCCACTGCTTTTTGAATTATTCCAATTTTAAATCCACACTTGGCAAAGAAACAAAGAACAATATAATAGGCATTTGATGCTGTTCTCTACAGTGAACTCCTTTTTACCCTAGGACAGAACTTGTGTTAGGCCAAGGAGTTCACTGGTATGAACTTTTATCAGAACGTGCACTTTCACTCCTTATAAAGGCTGTTTTGGTTACACAACAGCTGATCAGACACTCAGTGAGGTATGATACTGTACTTAAAATGAATATTTTGAAACAACACAGCTGCTAAAGAGTATTCCTACAGAATATTTAAATGATTTTAGAAGCCTTGCAGCACTGCTAAATTAACCTGAAACCACAAAGAACCCAGCCAGGTATGTGACAGGCACTTCTAAGGTGTCCACTCTGTCCTACCTCCTTAGGAGCCATTCCATTCCTGTTGGGATGTATGTAAAGTATCTAAAATCTCTGTATTTAAACACTATCAACCCAATTTTCAGTCACATACCTAACAAGTAATGTCTTTTTTTAATATTCATGTCACAATGCCTAAAATCATTTAAATAGTATTTCTAAACACCCTGATAGTGAGGCTGGATACAGAAAACTTTAAGTAGTACCCAATAAACAAAGTCTCATGAAGTTTCATTAATGAGCCAAATGACACTGAGAATTCCCATTGGGAACACCACAGATTAGAGAGTGGAATTTGAGGTAGGTACAGCCTAAGTCACACAAGCCAAATCCCACCTTCAGCTGCTTCACACCCATCATTGTCTGGTCACACAGAGACTGCTCAGGCTGCCTTGTTTGCCTTGGGGTGAACTCTGCAGTGTCCTGTGCCTGCTCAAAAGTCACCAGAATTGTGTAACAGAGCACAGTCTGCTCCTTTTAAGGATTTCCTCCCTTCTTGGCACATAATAAGGATTATGGAGCACTCCTAGGGAAATATATTTTCTTTAAATACAGGACAGAGCAACTTTCTTTCTCAATTGATATTAATCTATCATTAAGTAGCTTTATTTCAATCCTTTTTTTAATCAATTCAGCAGATTGCAGTTCAGTGACTCCCTCTGAAAGTATAAGAATTATTCGCCTCATAACAAAGTCACAATTCAAACCTCTGCAGCATATATTAAAAATAGTAAATGAGGGCATCAAAAGTTCTGAAAAGGCTAAGGGTTTGCTCAGTGAATCAATTTTTGGCAATTGAAAAAATAAATACATATGCACACTATTATATATAGTTTTTATATAGGTGTGTATATAAAACTAGCAAGAAATGGAACATGTCATAAAGATCCTGCTAGAAAATTAAAAGATATGAGCAGTTAACTTGGGGAGCCACAAAATCTGTCAGTGAGCAGCAAGGTAAAGCAACTAATTTTAAAGCAGAAACTTTACCAACATTGGTCTGTCCTCTGAATTAGGAACTTTCACATCAAAAGTCATTTAGATCAGGGATTTACTAGAAGAAGAGTTGCCTTGTGCCAGAGAACATGTGGAGAGGGGTGGGGGGTGCTTGTTTGGCCAGATCCATTGCTGGTGAAAACTCATTCCTACCAGCTGAGAGCCTGGCCCTGGATCAGCACCACGGGAATGGCCAGGGCAGGAAGCTGTGCTTCAGAATTCCATGGAGTTTTGACTTTCTATTCTCACCCATCTGCAGCTCCTGCTGAAGTCAAGCTCAGCAGACTTTTATTGCAGCACATCAGCCCCGTTTATGGCACTGCCAACACCAGAGGGGCAAAGGCAGCACCCACCCCTCAGCGTGGTGGACGCTGCTCCTGCAGTTGTGTGTGTGCTGAACAGGGCTGGGGAAGGGGAATTTGGCCCAGTGCTCCCACCCCAGCACACCCTCAGCACCCAGCTATTCCAGCCAAAGGCTAACCAAATTATTCTCTTCATTTTCTCCTTAGTTCATTTCTCCACAATGGTCCTGACAGCCCTTAACCTGAGTTTTCTAAGCTTTACCTGATTTTTATACAATATTCAAATGAAAGGCAGTATGGAACTGTGGGAATTCAGAACAGAGTTTACTAAAAAATAATTAAAACAGAACAAAAATCTAACAAAGAATATTGTTGCTGTTTTGAAACCTGAGCAGGGTATTTTAGAGTATGGTGTAGCATACAATACACTAAGCATATATAACATACCTCCCTGGAAGCCATTGCTCAGCTGCTGATCCCTTTCAGAGTCTGGAGTAAAAAGTCAAGATTTAAATAGAAACCTGCCTTTTAACTCTCAATTCAAGGAAAACTAGTTGAAGGCCAGGAGAAGAGAGAGAGAACTGATGGTTTTCCTCTTCCACAGACACTGCTGGGCTACACACCATGACAATATCCACTGCTGGGGTCAGCCTTGACTCCAAATCCCTGGAAGGGCAGGACTCCAGGACTCCCAGCAGCTTCTCTCCTCCTTGCCTATCCCTGGAAATACCAGCCAGAAAACCTCGTACTATGCTTCCCTCTGCCTGTCTCTCACCCTCCTCCCTCCCATGAATTTGGCAGCATGAAGTGGGACATACAGCCAGGCTTTGGGCTGCAGCAGAATGGGGAATATGCAGATGAAAGAAAGTCATAACAGGAAGTGATTTCCCTTCACTGGGGCACGAGCCTCACGCTGCTGACCTGGCTTGGCCAACTCCCATCTCCAGGCTTTTAAACAGCTCATGTCCCAAAGGCAACAATTTTAACCAACTGGGAAGGCTCCCAGAGAGACTGGTTTTCAGGGCTAGGAGGGAAAGCTTTCATTTGTCCTATTTTGTTCCCCTACTAAGTTGCCCTCACGAGAAAATCTGTTCCAAATGTTTATCTGTCGAGAGCCAAGAAACTTCTCCACAACCCACTTTCCTTTCAAAAGGGGAAAAGGCAACCCCTGCTAATCTCATTCAACCTGTCTTGTGTTTGTGCTAATCCTTCACTCAGAGAACTCCAACTCCAAAGCTGGACATCAGTATGTGTTGGCCCTTCTCAGTCTAGAAAGGAATCACAAAATGTCCAGTGAAAGCTTTTCCACAACTTCCCAGTCCCATAGTTATGAATTGTAACCAACTAGATTATCATTATCCTCTAAAAGATATTATTGCTTTGAAAACAACCACTGGGAATTATTGGCTGTTTTACCAGGACCACAATGGTCACTGGGACAGCACAGGCTTAACAAAACATATAAATAAAAGAAGACAAAACTTAGGTGCCGCTAGGTTAGAAAATAAACCTTGTCCTCTGTTTAACTCCTGAACTATGGCATTTTTCTGAATGGAATGACTTCTCACTGAATGTGATTTAATTCTCATTAAATGTCATTTTCTCATTATAAATGTCCTGAAAATAGAATTTTTTATTGCTTCTGAAAGAAGAAAAGAAATCAGGTGAAGGTCTGACTCTTTAGGAGTCCAATAAATGACTGTGCATGGCAAAACTGAATATACATTTCATTTCATGCTTCATTTTCCCATCCTAGAACTTGGATTGCCTATGGACACACAGTGTGGTTGGTGATGAGCCCTCACAGGTCAAGGTAAAAGTGAGTTTATCAGCTGGGAAAAGTCAGGCTCAGCTCACCCACGTGTGTCTGAGCTCACCCACCAGCCACAGCTCAGGCACACCAGCATTAGGATGCAATTCTATTTGCCACTGAAGAGATTACATTTCAAATCTCTTCTAAGGCAGTTTTGTGTTATACGGAGTTTTTTCCCTCTCTGTAGTTTTAAAACTAAGATTTTAGTTTAGGATTAAATACTCCAAGTCATTGCAGAGTTCAATAAGAGAGTCAGTGCTGCCTCAGGTGACAGCACAGGTGAATGTTTCAGCCACAGCACTCCCAGGGGAGCAGAGACTGACAAGTGACTCTTGTTTGATGAAGGTGAACCAGCAGGTTTTAACCACTGTGGATCCATGGTCTGATTCTAAATGATACAGACTGAAAAAAAAGTAAGAGGAGAAAGAACAAAGCAGAATTATCATAACAAGCACTTCACAGCTTCCATTTCAACCCCAAAATAGTGTTTCTTATAATTTTCAGCTTCCCCTACTCTTGTTAGTCATTCTTTGAGGACCAACTCTCACTGTTTCCTTGGGAGTTTGGACCAAAAAAGGAATGAACAAACCATGGACAAGGATACACTCAACCAAAGTCTTTAAAAACCCTGCTTGCCAAAATGCCAAAGAAATATTGAAGATATAGAGGGTTTTAAAGAGTGACAAGTCCAAAATCCTGCTCTGCAGCAGTGAAGAGTCTTTTGTGCTTTAGGAAGAGGAAAGAACCACAGAGAATCCAACAGAACTGCCATGGATGGCTCCTAAATAACAGTGATCATTACTAAGCAGCTCCTGCTTTCCTTGGAGGTGGTCTGATGATGAGAAAACAATTACAGGAGAAAGAAAAATCTGTTCCTGGTCACATTACAGTCCTTTAGAAACCTGACATTGCCCTCCTTTGATGAACTTTGCATCAGCCCTGAAGCAGCCCAGTCATGTGGACATCATGCCCATTTCCTACAGCTCACACATTTTTCTAGATCTGAAGCACCGTAGTCTCAAAACCTTAACTCAGTGTGTAATGGGTTTAACATATATTTTACATCTTAATTTGCCATAATACTGTGGCTATAAGCTGCTGTCATTCACTCCCTTTTTCTGACCTTGGAAATAAAATGTTTAATCTCCACGGGATTTTTCTGGCGAGATGTTTTAAATCAGTGCATATGTACATATTTCTCTATATGTTTTTTCAATTTTCCTAAAATATTCTCATATGTGCAGACATGATGACTAGACATGTTTCAGTGGTGCTTGAAACTTGATACAAGTGGGTAATTTAACCATGTAATTGAACAATATTACAGAAACACACGGGGTTTCCTAGCAACAAAAGGCCTTGGACATCAAGATGGCAGCCAGCAGCAAACATTGCAATTGCCTGACCTAACTTGAAAAGAAATTACTCTGAAGAATGTCCTCCTTCCTCTCACAGCTGGACTGACACATGGCTACAGGTCTGACCTTGAAGGGCTTCTCTCACATACTCATCCACAGGGTCACAAATGTCACATGAGAAAGGACATTTAGGGAACATTTGTATTTTCCAGAAGTAAAAAAAAATTGATTTGAAACACTGAATTTTCTTGCACCCTCAAGTTTATACCTCCACGGAAAATAAAAAGCTTCTTAATGGGAAGTAGCTGAGTACAGCTCAGCTTCTGGATGCAGGGTCCTCCCTTGTTAGGGGATTCCTGGAGAGCTGGGCCAAGGGAAAGGCTGAGCCTGGAGACCACCAGTGCTGCTCTGTGCCAGAGACCCCCACGGCTGAGGGAACAGGACACAGATGGACAGAGAAGGATCATCTCCTCCCTTCTTTCCTTGTCCCTCCTTTTCATTCATCTCTGGCTGCAGCATTTGGGAGGAGGAAAACCACAAGATTTTTAGTCCAAGTTCTTTTTACCTGAAGCAAGTCAGTGGGCTGAGTTATCCCAGAGGATAATTGTCCCCTTCGTTAGTGCAGAGGGGAGGTGGCATCTGAGATGAAGCCTCTGACCAGCCAGGCTCAGTCAAAAGCCATCTCCTCCTGAAGGGGAAGAGTAAAGCATGGAAGAAGCTACCAGCTCCTGAGGCTGAAGTGACCCCAAAATCCCAGGGTGGCTCAAGGCACAGAGGCCTCTGAATAAACTCCTTACACCCTCCTGTGCTCAGAGCTTCCTTCACTTCAACAACAACATAAGTCTCTATTCCCAGTTACACCATGACTTCATTTTTCCATCTGAAGTAGCTAACTGCTGCTTCAAGAAAAACATCAAAAATTGTCTGTTTCTGAATGAAAACCTAAGAGCCTTGGGCAGAGGAACAAACCCCTTCTAACCCAAGGCTGATGGTCTGCTGGTATTTCCCTAAAATAGCAGCAGCTGTTTGTGTGGAGCGTGTCTCTAACAAAGATGTTGGTATAAAAACACTGCCTTGCCAACCCCATTCTTGTCACCGTTGCCTTTCCAGCTCTGGAGGCACTGGCTGCTTTCACAGCCAAGTTTGCCACCGCTATGGAAAACAGGCTGCACATGCAAGCCAGCTGAAGTCATCCCCACTGAAAAGGGCTCTGCTGCTGCTGCTGCCACTGTACAGATGTTATTTGGAAACCATCTCAGAGCTGTATAAGGAATCAAAAGCCCGTGGTAGGGATGCAGGCTTGGTGCTCTCCCATTTTTCAGCAGTGACAGACACAATAAAGCTCTTACCTCAGAAGAAAACATTTCTGCCTCCTACAAATGCACATAAACAGGCAGGGCAGAGTGGCCTTATACCAATGTCCCCTTTGCCACTGCAGCTCACAGCCCTCTTGCACTGTACTCTCAGAACCTCAGTGTGGATGGAGAACTCTGCCAAAGCCTTCCTCTTCCTCAGCTGCAAGGCAGAGGGATGTCTCTCCATTTCAGAGGAGTTGTGCAAGAACAGCACAGACTCGGCCAAAATCACAGAAGGAAACAAGAAGTAAAACACTTTCGCACTCCATAAGTCAGGCCAGAAATAATTTTGTAATTAATCAGAGGTAAGTGACATGCAAAACTTACAAGCTTTTCAGTGTCTAAGGGAACAGAAACTTGTTTTAGAAGCAGAACAACTCAAACCATTTCTTCTACAGATTTGTCCCTTATGTACAGCTGTTTGCTGAGTTTGGAACTGCAGTTTTCTTCTAGGGCAGACACTGGGTCTCCCTATGATACCCAGATGTCTATTTGCATAAGATCTGGTGGAATCCAATAATCCAAGATTTATAGATGGTTTCTGCTAGCAGTCAAACAACAATTAAATACAGGGAAAAAGAAATATTTCTATTTCCTTAAGATGCTTCACAGCATTAACTGCTTCAGATGAAAGGATAGAGTCAGTTCAATTAAGTTTTTGTTTCTTGAGCCTCAGAAGAAATACAATTTTTCAACAGCATAACTTAATTTCATCTTAACCAGGAAAATACAGTTGTCAATGCTTATGTCAAATCTTGGAGACATTCTCCCAAGTCCTTCCTTCCCTTAATGCTTTTTGATAAATGTTTTATCTACACTGCACACTTCATAGCACAAGACCTTGTGAAAATGTTACTATTTCAGGCAATCAAACAAGACATAAATGACAGTTTTCTTTAGAGCTTTTTCCCCACATGAGTTTTCTCTCCAAGGTAAAAGCAGATTATGGCAGCACCAGACTTGCTCTGTTTCTCTGCCCCAGCTGAATATGACAGTATCTCACCGTGCCATAATAAAATACCAGATCAGTTTCATATGGTTTTCTTAATCCAAAACCAGTGCTCCAGTTTAGTTTATCTCAGATTTAGACCAACCTGAAGAACTCTAAATACTGCAGAAAACTTGTAGTCAAAAGATCTCAACTCTCACCTCTCCTGTCCTTTCTTGGTATGTTCCTACAAAGTCCAGTGACAAAAGATTGCTTTCACTTGGAACACAGGAATTCTTCAAGGGTTCTGCACCATCTTTTGGGCTTCAGTTTCTGGGAGGGCTCATTTCTCATTTACTATCAGTGCAAAACATCAGATACAGACAAAAATGGTTCTAGTTGAAGTTTTGATATTGTGAGCTATGACCTTAGGTCTGACAATGAAAGGTTCAAAGTACATTTAAACATCTCTTTACTTTGTAGATCCCTATCAAAAATGCTCACTTGAAAGTTCAGGAAAAAAAAAAACCAAACAAATTCAAGTTAATCTATTGGAGGTATTTCCATGTGTTTGACAGTTCACACATCTTTCTGAGGAAGCAAAATTTCTTACCTTTAGGAAAACAAACTTTTTCAGAATCTTGAAAATTAAATAACCCCAATATAAATGCAAGCCTTGGAGGGTCAATAGCATCCCATTGAATAAAAAATATGCTATGACAGGAGTTGTGGAATAGAATGTAGGCTGATACAGTGTGGCACGGAGAATCCTAAAAAATAAAGGTCACTGTTATGGTGCAAGATTTCTTCTCCATGTTATTTACACTTATTTCTAATTTCACATTCCAAACTGATTAATATTGAAAAGCTCTGTAAAGATGGCAGATTAATTGACAAGCTCTCTCTTAACTAGATTATGAATCCCTATTGAAACATAGACTTCAGAAGATGAGAAGTTTGAGCCTGGAATGAAAGTATTCTAAATGAAGTTAGAAAAAAATCCCTGCTTTTTAGACCTTCATCTCTGTGTGGTCTAGATACTGTGCAACTCAGAGCTTTGCCTTTTTTAATGTAAATTCTCTCTAATCTGAAATCCACGCTCCAGAGAAAATCCTACAGGCTTTGCAACAGGGCTTTTCCTTAATTAACATATGTTTTGTCCATCTACAGACTTCACTACTTCTATATTATTTGGGGCTTTTCGAGTCCCTTTAATCTCATGTTTTGCTTCCAAGCTCAAGAACTGAAGAACAAGAAACTCAGTGAAGCAAAAAGACTGGAGATCACTTGTACAGCTAATCAAAAAACAACAATAAAGTAAAAGACATCAGCATTTCTGAAAGAAAATACTACAGGAAATTAAAGCCTTGTGTTGGTCAATGTTCAGAACTATTAATTTAACCAGCTTGAGTCTCTAAGGGTTTGTCCATGTGCAGGGAGGGGCATGAAGGCAAATTAGAGCCATGAATGTAAAACACATTAAACACTTTTAATGGATAAACATACTAAGCACAGTAAGCACCCATGTGGATACTCCAAAGCAGATTAAATCATAGCACTCCAAAGGCAGCAAGTATTTAACAACTTAAGATTTATTTGTGTTGACTTCATAAATTAATGGGTTCACCTGAACTTCCCTGAGTGCTCCTCACGCGAGGGAGTGAGGTGAGGCCCTACCCAAGAACTGGGCAGCACAAAGAAGGCCCTGCAAAACTTTCCCTACAGTCACATACTCTGACTTTGCAACTACAGCAGGAGGGATGGAATGAAAGGGAAAATGATTTCTCCTGGTTAAGTGGCTCAATCCTCTTGAAAAAGCAGGAGCTTATAGCATTTACCTACAATTTACAAAATCAAGTCCAATAATATATAAAAGCCTTTCTTTAGGTTAGCATATCTTCAAAAGGCTCATTTAAAACTATTTTTACTTAAGAATTTTTAACGAAAATGACAGTTTCTGACAACTCCTCTTGCTATGCTTTAGTAGCCAACAATAATGAAAATTCTGCTTCTGCTCTTTAAAGTTCAATCCATTCTGTCCCTTTTCCCATCACTAACCTCTCAGGGGAAGTGGGAATGAAGTAAAAGCCTGTGACTCCATTAAATATTGCTTACCAGCAGGGGAACAGGATGATCCTGGTGATGAAGAATGCGATAGAAAAGATGATAAAGAGCATATTGCAGGTTTTATCCCAGCGAGCATAATTAAACATTTTGGCTGCCTGCAGAAAATAGAAACCACCAAACGTATTATAAATACTCTCTGAAATAAGTTCTGCATTTTCATAAATAAAGACTCATCTTCCACCTAAGCAGGAGCAAAATTTCCTCCCAGTTTGACGTGTAAAGCAATCATTTTACTGATACCCAATAAAGCAGCATCAGAACAGCTTCTTTGTTTATATTTCTTCTTTCATCTACAAGGAAAGGACTCTGTATCAAAGGCCTAAAGAACAGCTCTCCAACCAGAATATAAAGTGTCATGGAAACACAAGGTGCTCTTGCCAACAGAGTTAATTCCTCATCCTTCTCCAGATTCCAAACAGGCTGAATCCAAGGGAAGCTGCTGGCTACACCTGCATGCTCAGGAGAGATGGTGACCCTCCTCAGAGTGGTGTTCTGGTACATGCCTGTTACTGACCCTCCTCTGGGCCAAATTCACCTTCTGTTTTCTCCCTTGTTAGAGCAGGAGATCTTAGTGTTGGTCTCTATCCCACCAGTAAAAGTTATAATTGCTGCTTCTCCCCTAAATGGACTGTACAGAGCTCTCCATGTTGCATTAGGAACAACCCTGGGCACTCTTGGGCAAAACAGCTTTTCTCAAGTGTGAGCAAAGTTTTAAGTTTTAAACAGCAGTTTGACTGATTTTTCATTTTCTTTTTTTTTTTTTTTTTGAGTGGCAGGGCTGGATTAAGTTATTCTGGTACTCAACTTCCATTTCCAAGTGAGTGCTGTCCTACCAGTTGTCAGCTCTACTTTTTGTAAGGCCACACAGTTAACTGGGCCACAGATCAGTTCAAGACTAAAAGTAACCCAGCAAAAAAAATCTGGGCTTAATCCAGACCTATCCCAGCTGCATGACCCCATAATTAGTTGTTCCCATGTAACAGACTGAGCATCAGGAGCAGACATGGACAGTCAAAGACAACAGTCTACAAGGGCTGTTTAGACTGGCACTGCCACCAGAGAAGGTGATGAAACTGTGCTCTCAGTAATGGTGTTTTAAACTCAGGGTTATTCTATTGAAGCACACACAGTGTGTGTTTGTTTCCCAAGAAACACAGCAGCAAGTCTCTATGACCACAGTGCTCTGTGCAGAACAAGACACCCATTAAAGACTTCTAAACACTGATATTTAGTTCAGGGAAGAGACCTCCCCTTCAGTCCAGGGGAAGAAACTTTTCTTCTGTCAGTAGATACCTGTGATTACTCATTCAGGGACAGCTTTAGTGTCTCCAGCCTGAATTGTTCAATGTAGTCAGCACAGGGATGTGCAAGCTGACAACATCAAGCCAGTTCGGAGAGTCACAGAATCACAGGAGAAGTTTTGGTTGCTAAATTTGCTTAAGAATTGGTTTCATGACAAGCTGTTCACAGGCTGGACAGAACAAGAGGACATGGCCTCAAGCAAGTTCATGCTGGACATCAGGAAGAATTTCTTCAGCAAAAGGGTCGTCAAGTATTGGAAGAGGGTTGCCCAGGGAGGTGGTGGAATCACCAGCCCTGGAGGTGCTCAAGAAATGACTGGATGTGGCACACAGTGCTCTGGTCTAGTCAACAAAGTGGTGATTGGTCAAAGGATGATCTCTGAAGACTTTTCCAGCCCTGGAATCACTGATTCTGTGATTCTGTGGACAACCTGATCTAACAACCCAGGGAGGCAGGTGTATCTCCAGTCCCTGTTCTATACTGAAAAACTTCTCTTCTGCCCTTTTCTCACAATGAATTCTGTAACAGAGCATCAGCTTAAATTATCTAGAAGCTCTTTTTTATCTTACAAGTTATAAATCTGTGAAGCTGTGTCTCTAGGGGGGTATGGAGGGAATGTATGAAACTTGTAGCAAAAACATTAAAATGTCACTGAGCATAACCTGGGCAACAACCAAATTAACCCCTCAACCAAAAATCTCACCACAAAAAAATAAAAAGAAAGCTGGAGAGCAGGGTTACCTCGAGCCAGAAATCTGCAGTGTCGTGCACAAATATCACCAGAGTCCCAAGACGCACATAATTGCCACACCAAGAGCCACTCATCAACCCAATGGCTGCCAGGTGATGAACGACATGAGCCACAAAATCCTGTCCAGGAGAGAAGAAGAAAAAAAGTAAAGCCAAGCGAGTACAGCCCGTGAGGGTCTCCGTGGTTGGTCAGCCCCAGAGGGGTGTCCTGGCAGCCAGGAATGAATTGGTACGTGCAGGTGTGCCAGGCACAGACTGATGCTGCCCTCATGTGGCTGCAGCAAATCCAGGATCCAGGCCGTGCTGCTTTTCCTTAAAAACACTTTTTCCCTGCTCAGAAAAACGGAGGTTTCAGCTGCAAACAAGCACAACCACTTGCCTTCCTTTTGTTGTCAATCCCCAGGGTAAATAAGAGAGACCAGTAAAACCCAATCTCAGCCATGTAGTACCAGTACTGGGATGGCAGCACAGTCTGTAAGGAAGAGAAACACAGTTAACTCTGAGAATAGCAAAGGCCAAGTGAAATTACTTCTTTTTTCCTTTCCTGACTTCTTCAGCTCCTCTGCTGAGTCTTGCTTAAAATATTAAACTAAATTAAATCCCCATTCTGGGCTTCATTAAGAAGGATGTTCTGGGAGCCAAATATTTTAACCTTTGCTCAGCCCAAACTCTCAATTTCTGCAGTTCCTCCCCCACCTCTGAATTTGAACATGCTTCTCTCCATGTTTTTGTCAGAGAACTACACGTAGAGTCCTTCTGCATTTAATTACTAACAACTGCAAATAAACCCCCTCCATTTTGGTGAACAATTAACATATTAAATATTTACACATCTCATGACTGAAATGTCAGTTATTTATGCTAAAATCTTATGGATCTGCTTCAGGCAGGATGCTGAGTTTGGCTGCTCCCTTGGGTCAATACTTTGCCCAGGTGGCAGGTGTGTACCAGGAGCTGGGAAAACTCAGGTGGGAGGCAGGATTCTTTTTGTTCCTGGCCCTTGCCTAGGACAGGAATAAGGAGGCAGTGGGATGGGGCAGGGATTTTTAAAAATAAGAGTATCCTGAAGCATTGCTGGGCCTGGAGCAGTGCAGGGGTTCTACACTGAAACTGTGCAACTGGTATCCTGGGGTGGGTGGAAACACCAGAGGCCTGGCTGGAGGGGTGAGTTGCAGCCCAGGCAGGTCCCAGGGAAGCCCTGCAATAGTCAGCAGACTTCCCAAAAAAAGGCAAGAGGCTCTGGTGCCACACCTTTTGAGGTGGTGCCCGTTGGGAGGGAAAAGGCTTCTGCAGATTACCCCTTCCAATGGGGAAATACCTGGAATGCCTGGAGGCCCAAGGCCCTGTGCCACACAGCTCACCTGGAATGGGTATCCAACCCACGTCTGCCATATGTCGTAAAACCAGGGTTTCTGGGGAAGACACAGGATTCAGAGACTGCTCAGCTCAGCAACAATCATCATCTCAACTCAAAATCTGCACTACTTAAAACTTCCCTAAGTGGAGCAGGCTAAGAAGCTGTAATCTTGATAACTGTTCTCCCCCAGTTTCTACAGGGATCTTACATCTCAGATTTATTATATTGTTCCCAGCTTTTTGGCTCCTTTTCAGGACACCTGAAACGTTCCAGTTCATCGTTTCATCATCCCAAGCAGTGGGTGTGTGCTTTATTACTGCAATTACTCAAGACATGTTGCCACAGTGATTAAATTTGCTGTGTTTACCAGTCACACACACCACTGGTTCACGATGATAAACAGTGTTTGGGGAGAAGAGCCAGATGAACGTGGACACGCCGGGATCTGCTCCGCTGCTCAGGGGAAGCATTAATGACACCCCAGGCAGGGCTCACTTAGTTACAGGCAGCACTCTCACTGTTATTCCCAACTTCTGACTCAGCAGCACCTCCTCAATAAAAAGCTGTGACCCCCAAAAATGCTGCCAGACAAAGTTTATGGCCTCCTCCTCTGAGAGAAACACGGCCATGTGATGCATTTGTAGGTGTTAACAAGGCATGTTGTAAAACCATCTGCGTGACTTCTTGAAACTTGACTTAAAAACACTGATGGCTCATAAATTCCTCTATCATAGAAGGTCAAAAATTTATTTAAAAACTAAGTAAAATCTCAGTGCATATTGTAGCCCACCTTCTAGATTACACACATCAAAGATCTGAGCCCCCAGAGCCACTGAAACCACTGAACCTTCCATGGGCTTCAAGAAAATCTGGAAATCAGTCCTTATTTTGTTAAAAAGAGAGTATCACCCTTGCAAAAAAGTTAACTTACATCGTACAGAAATATAAATCCAACAATGGAGGAGGTCAGATAGAATGAAAATCGCCAGCTGCAAAATTAAAATGAAAAAATAGGAACAAAGCATTATATTTTGTATAGATATTGTCCTGAGACAGAATTACTGCAAATCATTGTATATAACAATCTTCACATAAACGTGGCCCCACACTCTGCATTAAGGGTTGTCACATATTAACTGTATCTGATTATTAATATTCAAATACTTAAGGTTTGACTAATTGCTAAAGTAGCAAATTCTTTTACATTATCACAATACAGATATTTTGATTGTGATGACTGCAGAAATCTTCCAGCCAGGCATGAAGTGATCAAGAGAAAGATCACAGCAAGTGATCTAAAAATTCTAAAAATTCATGTTTGATAACACCAACCTTTCCCATTGTACCAATCCCTCTAAAATATTCACATTCCCTGACTGCAGGTGGTGTCTCAGCCATGCATCCCTTACTTCCCAGCCTGATCCAGACACAGGATGCCCTGTGCAGCAAGAAGGACTTGTTCCAATTACTGGGTTTATTTCTCTTCATCTCTCTCAACACTGACTGTTGACAACAGGGGAACCTTATGAAACTTTAACAACTGCTGGATTAGTTTATGTCTTACTGCAAAGGTCTGAATTAACTATAAACTTCAATCTTGGACAAGGTGTGTCAGAATTTAGCCTGATCTAAGCTTTTTGTGGATTAAATGGATATCCAGCAAGGCAGGTAAAACTTCCAGGTTTGCACCATTGATCTGCTATGTCAGCAAAGGGAAGAAGCTCCTGTGCATCCTGTGTTGCTGTTTGTAGGTGCCACAGCAGGATGCTGTGATTTGGGGCCAGCAATCCTGTAATGACTCTGGAGCCTGTGTGGGAGGTGTTGTCCCTGGGACTGGGTGTGGCTGCAATCTCAGCCCAAGCGTTCCCACTCCCACCTCTACAAGTGATGGAAAACTCCTTCCTTTCCACTGTTCCCCCTGGCAGGAACAAGCCTGACCTTTCCCTGAGCAGCTCTGAAAGATGAGTAAGAAAACACTGCAGGACTTCACGTGCAAAGAAAGGCTGTGACCACGGGGACAGGCACATGGCCCCAAACCTGGGGAGAACTTGTTCTAGAGCAAGAGGTATCCCACAGGGGAGCAGCCTCCCAGAAAACCTAAATTCACTGAAAAGGAGAAGAGAGCACCTCAAGAACACTGTACTAATGGATTGAGAGATGTATAAAAAGAGATTGTGGTCTTTGGAAAACATTAATGAAGTGCCACATGAGACAAGAAGATGGGAATCTGTGTGGTAAAAGCAGCCTCTCCTTCCTGAGCCCCACATTACCTGGAGGCTGATACCCCGGGGGAAGAATGAGATGTTCAAAGACTGAGACAGCATCTCATGAGAAAAACAACAAACAAAAGATGTGGACATGGAATGGTGGAGGCGAGACAAGATAATGTGTCTTCACGCCTGTGAAGGAACTCAGGAAAGCAATTACAAAATTGCCACTTGACAGGCAATAAACAACTGCTTTCCTTCCCAACTTTAAAGCATCTTTCCTCAGGTGGTTTGAAAATAACACTGCAGAACACCCATGGCAAGGACAGGAAAAATTCAAAAGTACACAGGAGAGCAAATGAAAGAGGAGACAGGAAGCCACAAGAGTTAACCAAGAGATGCTGGAACAAACAACACTGTGGCATGGGACAGGCTTTACACAGGGCCTGGTGCTGCCCTCATGCCTCCTATTTCACACAAGGGAGGTGTGAGTGGTCCAGTGGATACGGCAGGACTGAGTCCACATTGATTGTAAAGTCCCCAACCCTGCAAACATACATTGAGCACACGTGGCAATAAGTGATCCTTCAGATGAACTCATTACACTGCCAGAGAACTACCTCATTCTGCATTTAGCAAAGCTTCTTTATGAATTTGGTGAGAAAAACCCAAAGTAAAACTCATCCAAATTCACCATATTTTACCCAAGTGCCTTTTAAACTCTGAACCTGGCCACCAGAGAGAGCTCTGAACAACAGCTATGCAAAAGGATTTTCTGGTTTACCTTCAGGAATCTTTTCTCTTGAGCTCAATGTAACAACAAACAACTTACTAGGGGAAGTTAAAGGCTGGTAGGACTTACAAGGCTGGGAAGGTTTCATGCAAAGGGCTTTCCAAACCCCAGTGTTGCTTAACTGGGAGCACTAACAACTTAAGTATGGTTTAGATCTGGCTCATCAGATTTTCCTTGCAATTGAAAAAAATGATCCTGGAGATTGCAGGCTTTCAAAAAATTTCATAATGCTCATGACACTGAGTAGCATGTTGAGTAGTAGCGTGGAATAACTCTGTTCCTCATTTTTTGCCTAGAGAATTATCTTCAATTAAATTCACTGACAAAGAGCAGAGCAAGGTTCATGAAATTGCACAAGAGAAACTTGTTTGCTTCATTCTCACTCAAGCTGCCAAGCAAGTTTGAATTTCAGTCTCTAGCAGTGTGTTACTAGACACATGCATCTGTGGCAGGCAGGTCTTTTAGCAATAGCAAGAAATCTTATTGTCACTTGTGAAATAAAGATAATTGATCCATAAAACAACAGCAGAAATAAACCATGGAAGTCAGCTTGCCAGGAGAGACACACCTCTGTCTATCAACTGGATTTATGTCCAACAGAGGAAACCCCTAAATCATCATCAGACTGATTCACACTGACAATAATCTTGATCAAGTACTCAACTTTGAGCTCTGTAGCTGTACTTTTAACCCTCATTCCTTAAGATAATCTACAGTAACAGAGGTTAAATATTATAATGAGATGAATTTTTTGCCAATGTAATTACACCTGTCAAAATCCAAATACACAGAGCATTTGGAAAGTACCTTAGAGTGGTACAGCTACTGTCAGTACCCAAAAGAGATGAGCTATGTAAGTAAAGCCAGACCTATTTGGGGATTTGCAATTTGTAGGAGATTTTGGACCACACTTTAATTATTTAAGTGTTTAGGTATGAGGAAGTTCTCAC
The DNA here is from genome assembly GCA_013390005.1 of Calyptomena viridis. NCBI lineage: Eukaryota > Metazoa > Chordata > Aves > Passeriformes > Eurylaimidae > Calyptomena > Calyptomena viridis. The sequence goes on along the minus strand of WEIV01025298.1, from coordinate 135,370 downwards.
ACATATGTGAAAAATCATATGCAGGAAGTTTTTAAACTTTTTACATGTTCATTACTATCAGTCAAAGCTGCTCACTGGCCCACTCTCATCAGCATGTTTGAGCTCCTGTTTCACACAGTATCCCATGACCAAGCTGTGACACCTGTCATTTACTCAGGATGCCACAATTCCTGCTCTTGAACTGACTTCAGTACACATGATACTATCCCAAAATGACAGCATGGGTAGGTACATCAAACCAGAGTAATCATTTTTGCTCCCCTATGATTACTGGCAGACAGGAAAATATTTTCCTGTTCTCTGCATGTTTTCACCAAGCACTTTGTGGCAAGAGCCTATTTCATGAGGCAGAAAACCGTAAAATATATTAAGGGCTTTTTTCTCAGTAGAAACACTTGACCTAATCCTCTAATCACCGTTGGAGAAATGCCACTTGATCCTTTCAGTTTGTTTGTGCATTCACAAACCAAAGCCCTCATCGGGCAGACCCAGCTTTCTGGAAACAAAACCCCCTTAACAGGCACTTTAGGACCTCCATCCTTTTTTCCAAAACAGTAATGCTCTTGGTTATTATGTGCTTTATCTTTTCTTACAAAGCTTCCTGGAATTTCCGAAGGACTGTTGGGATCTCAAGGTTCCTCCGTCTCCGGAACCACTTCTCCACCAAACGGACGGTGCAGTTGCACTTCTTGGCCAGGCCTTGAATCTCTGACTGCAAAAAGTGGAACAGTGTCAGCAGCAAGAGGCACTCCAATGTCACTTTCAGTTATTTCATAGTTAACAGAGCAGCATCCCACTGTTGTAAGATAGTAACTTAAAAATACTACAAATAATAACTATGTATGGGACCAATTTTTGAGTACCACACACAGAAACCCTGGATTTTTACTTGTATAAATGTTTTATTTAAGTAAAGCAGGTGTGAACTGAACAAATCCACAAACTGTGCTATTATCTTTCTAGTGGCTCCTGAGAGTTTCAGAGATTCAGCTTTTACTGCTAGGCAAGTGGTTGGGCTGGAAGTGCCATATATCAATACATGTGGACACTGTATCTAATATCTTACCTGATTATAAATAATTGTTTGCTTATATTTAGATGAGTCTCACAGATGGGACGTGGCCTGAGCTCTGTTCTCAAATCCAATGCACTCCCACGGTGCAGAGTAAGTCAATGTATGTTAGTGAGCAGGATCCAGACTGCCTCCTGCAACACCCAAAATAAACTGGGGGTAGAGCACGGCCTGGACTGTGGGAATACAACCCTCAGGCATCCCTGCATCCTGTGTGCTGAGGAGGAGAAGCCAGGCCAGCCCGTGCTCAGCACGAGGCAGTGCCACTCCTGCATTGCAGGGTGCTCCAAGTGCAGCAGCCTGGGAGCTTCCTCCTCCTCCTCCACCCCAAGGTGTGGAAGGTGTGGGATGACCTCCCCAGGGGCTGCCCAGGAGCACAGATAGTGTTTGGCTCATCCCTGGGGAAGTTCTTTCCTCCCAAAGGCAGTATGCAAATAGTGGGTGACAGCAGCAGTGCCTCCACCAAGGTGAGTCCAGTTCAGTTAGTGTCCTACTCTCAGGGAAACCTCTGGAATGTGAGCAAAGGACTTCAGCCACCAGGGAAGGCAGGAATGCCAACAGCCTCTGTGTTCAGCCCATCCTGCTGGCTGGGTTTACTTCCCACTTGCCGTGCAGGAATATTGACTTAGTTTCAACAGACAACAGAGCCCAGACATCCTCAATTTGCCAGCCAGGTCTCTGCAGGCTTTCCCAGGGACACTGGTCCCCAGGCTGGACTCCTAAGGGAGGCAGCCTGAATCCTTCCCATGCACTGACAAGTAAAAAAAAGTTGTGCTTCCTTTCAGAGATCAATTGTCCAGCTGTACTCATGCAGAAGGAAGGATGAAACAGAGATTGGGATACTTGCCCAGATAGAGAAGAGCTCATATGTGAACATCAATACATCTATTCCTGATGGTATCAGGCAAAAGACACAATAAGAGAATAGCAGAGTTAGGGATAGAATGCAAAGTTCACATATCAATAATTATCAAAATCCCTTCTTACTAGAAAGCACGTATTTCTTTTCCAAACCAGTGTAGGAACAGTGCAATTGTTTGGGAACTGGAGTCAAGGAAGTGAACATTCTGAGGATGCACTCACTGCAAAGTACCTGTTTCCCATCAACAATGAAATTGCCTCATTTTTGGAGATGACAAACATTAGCTGCTCTTTTTTTTCTTGTTCAATTTTCAAAACAAACAGCAAGGTAATAGAAGGGTTGCTTTTCTCTCTCACATAAGCCAGGATTAAGTATGCAGCAATAGAATGGATCAAAAGGCTTCCATGCCAGCATTCCAGTACTATTGCTTGCAATAAATATGGTACCACTTTCCAGCAACAGATGTCAGCTGATGTTTTCTCCAGGCAGAATGAGTTAAAGATGGAACACTGATCTTCACTGGAAACATTACTAACAGTCTAACCTAGAGCAGCATGCCAGAAAATTAAACATCTTCAATGTATTTTCTGTTTCGGATGCCATAAAACCTTGTCAGCAGAACTGCAACAAAACCCCAAATAAATTAAGTCATCTGTCAATCAGCTGGAACTTATCCCATGATGTCATTGCTGATAGCTGATTGAAACACTAAGAGTGGGATTTTCCAAAAGCAAAACCAGTTTAAAAGAATGAGAATCCTTACTTGGGATGGATGTCTTGAGCACTCCCGGAAATAACTCTCTAAAACAGGATTAGGCTGTGGCTTCACACGTCTTACATTCTTTATACCCAAAGCTTTTGCCAGAGGTATAGCAACATACCTGAAAAGACACACCATGAAAAACTTCAGAGCTACAACAGGGTTACAAGACCTTGGCAGTTCTCATGCCAAGATATGAAGAAAACAAATCTGATGCAATTTAATCTGCCATAGGATATGCCAGTGGCCTGTGAGAGCAAGGGATCTCCCTCTAGCTAATCCCAAGAGGAAACCACAGCATATCAGTAGTTACACAACAGACCCAGGGACTCCAGTCTGTGGCCATGAAATGCTGTACAGCTAAAGGAAAGACCCTGAATTTGTGTCCTTTTGTGTTCTTCAGGGGCACGTTGGAGTTAAGCAACAGTTACAGGAGAATGAACTGAGAACTGATGCTCTCTCCATGGGCTCAAACATTACCACTGGGCCACTTTCTCCTGGTGGCAGAGTCCCTTGGCACTTGGCTTCCCTGGGTCACCCCTGCCCACTCCAGATGTGCCTGTGGCACACGGCCATTCCCTGACACCTAAGGCTTCTCCTTCTCTTGTTTTCCAATCCAAATTGCTGCAGGGTGTGCTAAAGGCTTTAGCCTTTTACTTCACCCTTCTGAACAAGCCCCCTCAGTGCTGCTGATATCAGCACTGGTTCCTCATTACTCATGGCAGTGGTCAGTTTTCCTCGGATTCCCTGCAGCCAGATGTGTGGGCTAATTATCCACACCAGCCCTTTCCAACAGCAGTGCAGTGAGACACACTTGGGCAAGCATTTACTCAGGAAACACTGGGAATGGTTATAAACATATGATCCAAATTACTTTTGATTTCCAACATGAATGATCTTATCTGCTTCTGTTTTAAGTCTGTCCAACTTACGACATCCCAAATTTCCTCATTCTATCCTGAAATAATTATAAAAACCTACTAATCACATTCTTTAGAGAAAAAAAAAAAGGAAAGACACACAAAAAAGGCACAAATAAATAGGTCAAAGCACTGCAAATCTTAACATAATTGTAACTTTCTCCTATGGAGTCAACCTCTGCCTGTCCCCTAAGATTCCAGCTGCAGAAGCAATCCATCTTTCAGTGCCAAAGAGAGCGGAAAAAAAGGAATCAGCTTTACTAGATCTGCATAAAATGTTCACACAAAACTCTGAGATCCCTCCAGCCTGCTTAGCTTGGCCCCAGATGGACACCTGGGATCCATCAGCCTCACACAAATGTTCTGGTGCAGGACCAAACGACAGGAAAGGTTTGGTTGGGAGGACAAATACCTCAGCCCTTTCACTGAAGGAGAAAAAGGAAAAGGAAACCCAAGTGGTTTAGAATTAACTGTATCTCTAGCAATAGGAGACAATTAGAAGTATCCAAATGCTGTGCTAGAAAAGCTAGATGGAAACATTTTCTTTCTAGATTGGACCACAGCCACATATTCCTAACAGTGAAAATATTTCTGGAGTTTTCACCTGCCATATTATCTGTACTAGCTCTTCTTAGTAAACCACCAACTAATCCTCCTTTATAAAGCATAAGAACATCGATGCAAGGATATCTTATTTGCAGAATTAATGAGGATTAACATTACCATCAAAGTGCATTTCTGTTTCTTACCTTTCACTGACGAATCGGATGATCAGCAGCACAAAAGCATATGGTATTGTGGCATATAACTGATGTGGCTTTGGAAAGACAAGTCCTTCACGGTCTACAAAATCTGCCCATGTGCAATTGATTGGCATCCAGATATTCTCCCACCAGAACCAGCTGTTGAGTGTCTTTAATATGTAGGCCATGCTGTGTAAATAAAGAGGTAATTAAATTTGTTCCTGAGGTATTATGAAGAAAAGGCATGAAATAAAACATAGTGAGCCTTGTTGTGTAGAGCCAGTGAAGTCAGTTTTCTCAGGAAAAAAAGAGAATCACAGAGGAAGTTGAAACCCTGTTGGTTTAGAGCACACAGGTGGGATTATAACCCAGCAAAAGATAAAATAATAGAGGTAAATTTTGAGCTGGTATAAACCAATGCAGGGCCTTTGAAATCTGCAGAGGGGAGGGGATCTGCTGTCTCATCTCAGTCACTCACACTGGACTGCTTAGTACCTGCTCAAATCTTTGGCAATACTCATTTATCAGCAATCATACCAAAACTAATGAGAACTGATCTTCCCTAGGCTGCCCTCCCAAATTAAATGTAAGTGGAAGAGAAATGAGAAAGTCTAGGAGGTGACTCAATCCCATAGTAATGAGGACATGTTGCTGTTGAATTACTGCTTAATATGCTAATTGCACTATATCCTAAATTTGCAGATACCTGTGCATGGGAACAAGTAGAAAAAATACAGTATATAGCAAACTCTGGGAGGAAATACTATAGTTTAATGTGACCAAACCCTAGATCAGAACAAAATGTTTAAAAATCAGTTCTGGAAGGAAAAAAAATTCATTTCAACTAAATTATTTCATTCTTGTAAAAGTCTCATTTTTAGCCTTTTCATTCTACATTATATAATTAGAAATTTCTGTTCTCACTCATTTAGATGTAAGGACTTCACAGTACAAACATGTTACATATCCCATAAAAATATCCTACCACTGAAGAAAAATATGAGTTACTATAATGTTTTCCATAAGGCTGAAATACGTAACTTTTCTATAATTTCAAGGAATAATAAATTTGAATTATTTTTTCCATACTAAAATTTTCTGTACAGCACAAAAAAACCCCCATGAGGAAATAACTTATTTAATTGAAATAGTTTTGATGAGGAAACAGTTGAGCTGGGAGGATTTCAAGCAAGTCTCCTCTCATCACTAGGTATCCCATCATCAGGTATCCCATTTCTCACAGCAATGTATTTGTACATCATCAGGTGATAAGATCAAATCATTCCAAGGTCAGACAGTAGTTCAGACTTTTTCATGTTCCTCCACAGCTGAGCAGGGGCCACAGGACTTTAGTTCTGCCTGGAGCTGCCCCGGGTCACTGCTCAGGGCTCACACTGGCATTCCAGACCCAGAATTGATCCCACCTTAATTAACAGCCTGTACCCATCAAAGAGAGGTGGGTTAAACAGATCCATTCACTGGCCAAGCACAGTAGTCAGATTGAACTATTAATAACCAGCCATTTAATCTTTTAAATGCCAAAAGGGGACAGTAAAAACCTTCCAAATGAATCACGTGTGTATAAGCAAATGCAAAAATAAAGGAGGGAGGAATCACAATTGCTCCTGCACTGAGACTTTACATGCCAAGTTTCAGCCTAGAGCAATGTTTTACTGCTGAATTATAAACTCCTGGAAGTGGGGATTTATACTGGGGCTGCTCACAGACTCTTAATGGCAGCTCACAGGCGCCATCAGAATGAAGCAGGGCTTTGAAAATTGACATTTTGGGTCAGACAGAAAGGCTTGCAGACAAACTGCCCTGGAAGACCAAGGGAGAGACTCATTACACAGCTCTGCTTCCTTACATATCTATATTTTTTAACTAGACTATGCACTGCAAACTACCACAAAGTGTAGTAGAAATCAGCCACTCTGTTAGAGCACAGTGGAAAGAGCACTCCCAGTTGGATTGTGGTGAGATGGATTGGGACTGAACATGCACTCAAAACACTTAAACCCTAGGAAAACCCAGCAGTGCATATTTTCATGTTGGATTCCTGCATTCTCACTAATTCAAGTTTTCCTTCCACACACGGATGCCTCACCACACGACTCCCTCTGAACTAGTTAATGCAGCACTATTAAACTAAGCTCATAATAATCTTGAAATTTAAGGGAATTCTGGGATTTGAGGTCTGCTCCAGAGTTCACAGATTTCAGGAGAAATCCTTGCCTACAACCACCAAATGACTCATCAAAAGGTGGGTCCTCTGAAACTCTTCCTTCAGAAATCCCTGTGTTTGTACCAGGGCTTGGCACTGTCCAAGTAATTCTTAGAAAACTGTTGATGAGATTCCAAATCTGTCTGCAGCCTATTCTTAAGTTTCATTACCCTTAAATTGGATGTTTTCACTGCAGCACGAGGCCATTCCCCAGGAAATCTTGAAGATTTCCATCTCCATAATAGCAGCTGTGAAGTAGTTGGGCTGCTTTCCTGTCTCCCTTCATCTTGAGCTCTCACCCTGAGGTTCCTGGAGCACCTGGAAGCTGAGGAAGAGCAGTGGGCAGCACTGACCTGAGCAGGAGCAAGGAAGCAGCCAGTGGCCACCAGTTCCAAGGCTGGGATCAGGCTGTAGATACTGGATTTCCAAAGCAGCTCATCTTTTTAGGCTTCACAATCTGTCACAAGTTGGTCCCCCCTGCAAAAGCTGCTTCCAAAGAACAGGCAGTGGATACAAAGGCCCGGCTTGGCCTGATTTGGGATCAGTTCTAAGGAGAAACTTTAAAGCCTATGCAGCCTGAACCTCCTATTGCTGGTGCTTGGAGCTTCTGCTCAGTTTGTAGCAGCACCAAACAAGCAGGATTAAGAAATGACAACAGCCAATGACTCATATTCTGCCCAGCCTAGGATGAAAAAAACCTCTGCCTCTTCCCAGATCCCTGTCCACACACCAGCACTGCCAGTAGCATTCTCATTGACAAACTGGAATTGCTGCTCTTGAAGGGATTAAAAGCCAGTCAAACAGTAAAATAAAGGTATTTTAGAAAACTGAAGTTCCTCTGCAAATCAGGAATTAAACGCTCCAAGTCAAGAAATCTAATCACCTCCTTGCTACAGAAGGATCTCCTCTGTAGCCTAATCTAATTTTAAATGGGTTAGAGCAAAACAGGAAAATCAGGAATGATTACTTCAGGAATTGCATCCTTTATAATTACAGGAATGCCTACACAATTGGGAAGTACCAATATGAAGTGTCTTTCAAAGCTCTGTTTCTTGAATCCTTGATATACTGAATAAAAGAACCCAAAAACCTGATTTTTAACACCATTAGGCAAAAAAACCCCAGAGTTTATTTTGGTTTGACAAAAGCTATGTGGCTGCAGTTTGAAAAACAAATTTGGGAGCTGCTTTGAAGTGGAATTTCTGGATGCTGCAGTCTGAGGAACTAATAAAAAGAAACAGAGCCAAAGCTTTGATTGTACCCTTTGCACAAAAGCTCTTGCTTCCAAAAACTGCAGTTCCAAAGCTGGGACTAAGAGAAGGGGACATCCAGGTTGGCAGGATGTGTTAGGAGGATTTCCTCTCCTTATTTACTGAATAAATTGGAAAACACAATGGATCAGCAACACAAACATGCAAGGGAGAGAAAACTTAGTTTTTCTAAGCATCTTATTAATCTACTCAGGGTGGCCCCAGAAGTGTGACAGGGAAAGAACATAATCAGCAAAGAGCAAGAATAACATAATTCTCCTATTCTACTCATAATTTGGCAGAACTGGTACAGCTGGTGCAGTGAGTGTTGGGAAACACTGAGTCCCAGATATCAAGAGATAATAAGGCTGTTCCAGGCTGTTAATCATCAACGTTAAACAAAAGTGGTTTAAATCAGTAAATAAAGATCAGATCCACCACACCGTGACTTTGTTTTTGGTTTTGCTCGAGACTCAGCAATATATCCAAGAGTAAACACACAGGTTTCAGCAGAGGTTTGTGTCCTGCTACAGAGAGCACGTTGTGTGAAGAATTCCAACCAAGATCACCACCACAAAACAGGAGAACAAAAATGGGTCCTGCACGTTGAGCTGTGGTTTGTGGAGGAAAGAACTGAAGGAAGGATGTTGGATTGATGCTGCCACCTCTTTGCATCTTGTTTGTCCAGATGTGAAAACATGATTCCATTTGAATCCTGCAGAAGCTGGACCTGGCACCTTTCCCAGCCCACACATCCCACCAGTGGCAGCAGGGAACAAAGGAGCTGTTGGACTCAGAGGTTCTTATGATGGAACACTGAAATGCTCCATCCACATAAAGCAGCTGAATTAAGGTTGCTGTGAGACCTTTAACTTCACATTTACTCCCTTGCACCAATCTCAGCTGTAAACAGTTTAATTGCTTTGTTATAGGACAATTACAGCATTTTACTTCTTTTACTGTTCTTTCACATTACCTCCTAACTTGGGTACTACACTGAGCAGGCTAGAACTGCATTTGGAATAAATCTCAGTTAAGGTGGCAAGTCAGTTTTATATTTTTCCCTGTTCTCTGGTGAAGGTGAGAGAGGAAATAAAAGAAAAAGAAAGAATCAGACTTCTCTGAAATAATTCATTTTCTGGGTGAAAGTTACCACGCTCTTTCTACTTCAAGGTAAATCATTTTTGAGCAGTTAAAATGATTTTAGCTGATGGCAGGCTGCTGAGGAAAGTGAAATACAGTTCTCTCACTGTACAGTTACAGTGGAAACTATGTCCACTTTTAAGCTTTAAAAAGCCATAATATGGATGGAGTGGAATAAAGAGCTGTGAAATAACTCTGATAACTTCAATAATTTTGAGATAGAAAATAGTTATCGGGAAAAAACCAAACCCTATTCAAACCACGGGTTCTTAATAGATGCTTAATTTGTAAAAAATTTGAACAAATCTAAAGGAACACCACTTGTTACTTCAAGAGCTTAGCAAAATTTGTCAGAATGTAAGGAAAAGTCTTTTAAATGATGACACTTTTCTTCAAATTATTATTACCGGGAAAAGATGCAAAAAGGATTTTTTTTTTTTGTAGCTTACGAAGGTTTTACTTCAAATAAACTAACCTCAAGTCTAGCTTAAAGTGCTGTTACATAATGGAGATTTTACCAAAGTTTGAGCCCTTGTGGTCACTTAAGGTAAGAGTTAAGGGCAGAGAAGAACTGAGCAGCACATGGGTACAGAGTAGTCAGGGCAAACACATTATTAAAAGTACAGAAGCACCACAAAACATGTGAAGACAGTAGAATAGTGAGGAACTAGAGAGAGGACCTGAGGGTGCAGAGGCTCTTGGCTTCTGCACCTTCAGCAGATGACTCAGGGCTCTAAATCAGCCCTTGGAAGGCAGGAATGGACAGGGCTGGTGCATTTGTGCTCTGGAAAATCTTACTTGCAGCTTCCTGAAACAGGGTTTTTAGCAATCACACACAGAGGCTCACAGTGGGCACTGAGCATCTCCACACCCCCTGAACCAGCTCCACTGTTCCAGCTCTCCTGGTTATCCCCTCTCCTTGCAGTTCAACCTGCCCAGACATTCCCCACCCACAAACTCACTGGAGGAGGAGCCAGAACGGAACTGGTCTCTCATTTTCAGCCACCCTGACATCCTTTTCGTGTCCTAACAAATGCAGGAGAGATCTTCAGCTAAATGTGTGCCAGCACAGCCTCCTCAGCAGCAGTGGCACTCCAGGTGAAGGGCTGAGCTAGGAAGGTAGTGAAAAATAAATACACACTGCAAAAAGTGAGAGGAAAACATGATCGGGGTTCCTCCATCTGAATGTTGTAGCTTTACTGTGAAATGACCCTTTCTGGCAGTTTGTTTAAATGTGGATTTTTTTAGCAGTAGCTGTGACAGAGCTTCAACAGGTAAGTTTTATAAAAAAAAAACCCTCTGTTAAACTGAATTTCTTAAAGGACGTATTTTTCCTTAGCATTTCATAGAACAAAATTAGAACTAGCTTTTTCAAGCAACTTAAATTCAAAGTTTTTTCTTTTATATTAGCAAATCTATATCATTAGTTAACATTTTTTCCTGTTAATAAATATTCCTCCCTTCCAGTTCAAGAAGCACTCTTGCAAGCACTTAATAGGATAATGACACGAGAAGTAGAAAAGCAAAGCTACTGCTGCAACCTGTATTACTTTTTTTAAAAAAATAAAAATCAGTTCACATAGGTTGGAACATTTAGTGGCAACATATAACTCTCATTAATGCCATTCCATTCTTTATCTGAAGACTATCAAAGAGTTACTCTAATTAAACAGTGTTCAGACACCAGCACATGCTGACAATTCAGAACAGTCTGATGTGAGGGGGAAAACCCAACCCAACAAAACCTACCAGAACAGGAAAAAAGGAAAGAAAAAGGAATTCCTACCTTTGTGATACTGCAGTCAGAGACCATAAGCACATTAGCAGGGAAGAGGCATCACACTCACTGCTCTGACCCAGGGAAACACGCCCTATCTCCAGAACCCTTCCAAATTCTTCTGAGACCCACCCAGCAAAGCTGCGCTTCAAGATTTCTGACTGAAGGCAGTTCCTGATGTCAGACACATCCACTCTGAAACCCAGGAGCAGCAACCCCGAGCGCCTTCCCTGGTGCTCCTCTCAGCACAGGAGATGAAGAAATGTTTGAAGTCACGTGGGGGGTTGTGGCAGGATGAGAATTTGTCTCACCTTGTGTTGCTCCACACACGCAGTGGATGCGGCTCCTGCTGATGGGGCAGGAAACTCCAGACTCATCCCTTCACTCTGACAGGGCTCAGGGGCTTTATTAGGTGAAGTGGGGGGTTTAAAGACAGTTAGACACAGGTTTCTGCTCCTATTGACCAGTCTCGCCTGTTTTACAAGCGTTGCAGTTCCTTAGAAGATGTAAAATGGAATTTCTGAAATTCCTAAAGCACACACAGAGTGTGTTTGATCAGAGATGCCATATAAACAGGTCAGTTTTACTTAACCCTTTGTGATTTTTTAATTCCATGACTAAGGAATCAGGCTGAGAGTCATTCCTCAGCAGTTCTCACCGATTTCATAGAACAGCTTTCAGGAGTGTTGGCATTACTTTGCATTCTAGTGGGCAGGACAGATTAATGGTGGTGGAAAGGGAGAAGAGAACCTCTTATTAGCCCTTTCTTCCTGCTTGCAGTCAGCAAACAAGACATGAAATGGGAGCACAGGAATGGAAGAACCATGAAACAGTAACTGATGATGCCCCCAGCCTTCACTGGGGGCTCCAAGACTTCCTAAACCACTGATGGGGTCTATGGAAATAACATGGGAGAGGTTCCTCCCTCCACAACTCATTTTGAGCAGATTGAAACTTGAAATTTCATCTCTAAGCCTGCAAAGAAAGAAGATGTGACCCAGGCAGTATTTGGGTTCTGCTCATTTATTTCCCCCAGAGAAAAGTGTGGGTTTGTTCATAGAGCTTTTCTTTCTTTTAAGTATTATATCTTGCAGCTATTGCAAGTCTTTGGTCCCTCCATAAAACTGGGAGTGGTATTCAATAACCTTTTGCACCAGAGAAATATTAAACATGAAGGATTATTTCAGAAAGAATTATGGCTTTGCTGTTGCTTTAAATGATCTCCATACTTCCCCACATCTAAACAAACCACTGCTGTGAACCAAGCAGATTTAGGAGCACTGTGCCAATTAGGAAAGCCTAGAGCAAGCTGATTCATCTATCACTTGGCTAATACTGTGCCAGTAATGGAATAGGCAATTGGCACCAACACCTTTCTTAGGCCTAAATCCAAAATTTCTTCACTGTTACGGTAAATTGCAAAAAAACAAGTTGTTTTGACTGGAGCAAATGTGGGGCTGCTACAAAAAACCAAACAAACAAAAAAGGAAAACATGGTTTTACATCCTTTTTTGAGAAGCATTTGCTGGGTAGCACTTACCTCCTATGTAGGACACTATTACAAGACTGAAGATCTCACATGGTGAATACCAAGCAAACCATACCCTCCTGATCAAAGTGCCCACTGACCTTGCAATTATCCCTGCACTTTCATAGAGCTTATACTTCATTTACCTTAAATTTGAATGTTGAAAAAAAAATTTTAAAAGCCTTAGTCTGTACATCTCACTGAGAAAATAAAAATCTAAGTGTTACTACTTCTTACTTGCAGCATAAGATCTACTCAATCATTAGGAAATTAACTATAAATATAATAACTAAATATAATTAGATAATGGAGGATATATTTGACTCAATATCATTCCAAAACCACTGGAAATTTTGTATAAAAAAGTATCATAACAAAGTAAGAAAAATGCACTTCTTTCAAAAAATGTCACAAAATTCACCTCATTTTCCAGCCAGTTAAATTCACATAACAAATTACAGTGCATCTACACACTTGGTGTAAGCTCTCTCCTGAGTTTCCAAGCAGTTACATTACAGAGTTTTATACTATTAGTTAATTTTCCCAGCAGAGAAAACCCTCTTGACAAACCTTTGAGACAGTATTAAATATTAAAACTTCTAGAATCAGAGATGCTGTGTGTTTTGGCACCTGCAGGGAGAAGAAGGAAAAAAACCTCAACCAAAACCAACCTCAAAACCCCTAAGGGTTTCTTTGGTTTTTCTTCATACAAAAAAGCTCCCTTGGAATTAATCTGGGGAACCAAAAATAAGTGTTCTAAATATTCTGCCTATTAGTACCTAACCATTTTTGCTAACTGATTATCTCAGAGAGAGTTAATGAAATCTCAGTCATATATATATACACTGAGAGAAAGTAGGAATCAATTTGATACAACATTGATCATGTGGACTCTTAATTCTCTTTTTACCACCAGTGAAACCCATCTGCTTGCCATCAGATATTCCTTCAAGATTAAAGTAAAAACCCTTGACATTACTATGCTTTCTACTCCTCAAGAACCAACAAATACCTGAAAATGAATCATTGCAAGTCACATGTTCAAGGACATCAATATCAAACTCACAGCCTTGCAATCTCTAATGTAAAGCTAAGCTCCACTTCACAGGAATTCATACCTTCTCCTAATATACCAACCCTGCCCTACATAAAAAGGATGAAAAAGTCTATTTGGTACCTCTCAAAAAGCTTTTTCCTCAAGACCTTTCTTATTAGTATGACCTGATTCATAATCTGTATCCTTTCAGGGAGAGGTTCACTAAGGAGAGGCTTGTTACTAATTAATTAGTAATGCCATCTGTCATAATTGAAGACTAGATACCTGATTTTAAACACAGCAAGCACCAAGGGAATACATATTTATCAACCATGAATACTATTGCAGGACTAAATAAGGAAAAGACACAATTTGAGCACACAGGCTGAAATCTCCAAAAATCTTTTGAAGTTATTGTTTCAGAACCTGGTTCCCATGAATTTTAGTCAGAATTAGAGAACTCAATATTTTGACAATCTGGGCTTTATTAATAAGAAGGAAGATGACAATTGGATAAAGAGATGATGTCAGCAGCAACACTGGAAGGATAAAGGAGGTGAAGGATCACTAACACTCTACTGCTGATCTGAGCTGGCACAGGCTTTGGATGTGCCTTAGGAAAAAGGCTCTAGGAAAAGATTGCCATTACCTGAGGACTATCTTCTAATCTATTTCCTTCACACACTCAACAATTGAGGGACAGGAACACCACAATTATGCTCTCTCTTTCAAGTTACAAACTCTTGGCTGTGTTTCATTTCAATACTGAACACAGTGTATCAATAAGCCTCCCTTACAGGAATTAGGAATCCTCTCACATCCAGGGGCACAGAGATGCACATGGGATTTGGTTAGCATTCCTTATGCAAAACAATAGTCTGTTTTGTCTCTAAATTATCCTTGGTGAAAAGATTTTTTTCCTTTGTCCTCAATTTAGCATCAACTTGTCCCTTCTTGTCAAATCCCCCTTTCCAGTAACCAGAAATGCCAAAGCAATTCAAATGTAACCTCATATCTACACAAGGTACTTGCACCAAGTTTGTTCCAATACATTTGAAAAGGTACATTTAGCAGCAAGAGTAACTTTGGGTGCTCTCAAAGCAAACACAAGTGTATCTAAGGAGGTCACCCTTTCCACTCCAGATACAGCACTGCTAATTCACCCCAATAACCCCCTGTGCTGTCACTATCTGCAGATGCAGGATAGTGACACATTCATACACACAATCCTCTGGCTGCTACACCAAGAGATTTAACAATTAATCCAATCAGTTCACAGAGTTTCTTACCTCATTTCCAACAGTCCAAATAACATGGGATTAAAAAAAGATGCCTTGTTGATCCTTGGAGCTGGAAGCACCGGTTTCACAACTGTATGAAAATAAACCTCACCAATTTGTAACATTTGCAGGTAAGACAATGCTGCAAACATTTGATTACATTAGTGGGAGACTCTTGGAGCATCAATCTTTATCCACCCACAGAGAACACAAAATACAAACGTTTTCTTGATGAAACTGAGAGGCAATTCCTTTGATGCTTCACACCCAGCAACTCCCACCTGTGCATCAGCTCCTAAGTGACCACTACAGGAAACACCAGCATCATGCTGGTCAGTAATTCCAGCTGAGGTGAAGGAACACTCCTTTAGAGGGACCATTGCTCTCTTGAAGGTGACCAAGTACTGGATTCTCCCTTGAGGAGATAAATAATTTAAAATATAGAATTGGTTGAGTTTTACAGTTGCTGCCGAATGGATCTTCCCCCAGCAGCTGCAGTGGTGTCAGCAGGAAGAAAATACTGTTTCACACAAAGTATTCATATTCTTCAAGAAAATCATCAAGGAATCCAAGCACTGGAGGTAAGTTTCCAGAAAGAATTAGGTTCTCTTTCAGTTAAATCCCTACATGAAAGAGCCATGAAAGGTCTGTAGTGACAAAGTTACTGACAAACCCATTTGAAGGTTATATTTGAAGATAAAACCAGCAAGCAGAGAAATAAGGACACAGGATTTTGTCTTTTCACAACAAATCTTTTTTACCTAATGAATATATGCTGTTATGTAAAATAGGCTTCAAATTATTACTCAATTTTTTCTATGTAGATGTTACTTCCTTCAAATTAGCTACAGGCATTTGGAACTTCTTTGAAGCTCCAAAGAAAATGCTCAGGGTTTCAACTCCCTACAACCAGGATGAGATGGGGCAGATCCTTGGAAAATTCCCATGAGCAGCTACAGCTCCTGACAAAATTCCAGGATATGTACATGCAAACCTTCAGCAGTGCTCACTTTTGAGGTTGTCTGTGCTACTTTTTCAACCGTTTCACTTTTTTTTCAAACCTTCCCCCTAAAAGGACACTGCTGACTGACAAAACTCATGTTTTGCAGTGCAGGAAAGTAGGAACCAGAAGTAACTAAGGATATTTTAATTCTCCATGCAAGATTTTTCCCACAAAATGTATTGTTGTATTCCTTCCATCGTTGCTGGCAGGCAGCAGCAAGCCAGCTCATCTGTTAAAGAGTGTCTCTGACATTAAACAGCAATAAATTCATTTACACAACATTTAAGGAGATCATGGCTTGAAAAAGCTTAAATCTCTGAGATGTTTCTCAGCCAAGTCCAGGTCCATGCCTGCTGTTGAGCAGTAAAAGACTGCCTGCCACCCATTCTGACATCACTGCCCTCATTGTGAACCAGGTGGCCTGAAAGAGTTGAACAAAATACAACAAGAATTCACAAACTCATTGGGAGAACCCCAAGGGAAAACACACAGAAGCAACATAGTAATGACCACAATATTTCCACTCCTCCTGATGCTGAAAGGCTGTGATAAATCCCTGATATTGACTTCAGGCACCATCCCAGACTGGATCTGGAAGAACTACAAACAAAGCTTATCCTGCAGTGATAAACCAGAGACCAACCAAGCTTATTCCCAGCTTTACATGGGTATTGTAAGTTTAGAAATTCCCAAGGTTTGTTTTTATTCTCGTATTACAGGATTAAAACTTGTACTACAAGTCTTAAAAGTAGGATGGAAAGCAGTCATAAAAATAATGGAGAATATCCAGTTTGAAGAACCACAACCTGGATTCAGCTGTAACTGCAATCAAGCTTTACAGTAAATATTCAAGTTCAAAAATCTGCTTTTTAGAAAGCACATCCTGTAAGCATGCTCTGGTACTAACTGCTGCTCTCACTAAAGCATAATTTATTCTTTTGATGTTGAAGGTAAACTCAAAACAACTGCATAAGTGGAAACTGAACATTTCAGGGTAAGTCCACAGATAAAAGACTGTCTCCAGATGGGTCAGTTGATTTTTTGTGTGTCTTGCTTTGAAATAATACAAGAGGAGTTGATAGATATCAATATCCAAAGGTAAGGCATCATCTCTTAGTAATCAATTACCTAATTCCCAAATCCTATCTTAACACTGGTAACAGGCTCTGCAGCTGAATTAATTTGCTCCAGTAAATGAAATAACACTTCTGCAAAAAAATTTTAAGATCATAAAAAAACCCCAACCACTCCACCTCATACACTCACCAATGGATTTAAATACAAATTCTTTTGCAAGGTGCTTTCTTTGTGCTTGGGTCCTTGAATACATCCATAGAACTAATACATACCTTCATGGCTCACACTTACTTTGTGTGCAATAAAAACCACTTGACTCACATTAATTTAACTCCATCTCAGGTCCTACAGTTCATAAATGGTACCATATCAACATATTAAGGCATCTAGTTGCCAGATACAAATCACTTTTATCCACTTCTATGACTAAAACACTCTGAGAATTAAAACAATGACCTTCTGAGAAGGGAAACATGAGAATGATCATTACTAATAACCAACTGGGCACACAAACAGCCTCATGCCTGTAAGAATTACAGTTGGATTGTAATTGGATTTGCAGTATTAAAAAAATCAAGTTACAGCTCCTACATTTCTTGCTAAATTCTACACACTGTTCTGAGATGTCTAAACTTTTACTCTAAAAAAGTTTAGATAGTTGTAATCACTGACAAGAGACCAGGACTCACCCCAAATTCTCTCACCATTCTACCTTTCCCACCCAGCTCACCATATGAGTGGCTGAGAAATACTGTTGCAATTGGAATACTTCCAAGTGGCAAAGACAAAGAAATGCTGAACAATACTATGCTCAGTGAAAACAATGGAATTAGTTAAAACAAATGATTCAGCAAAAGCTAGATTAGGAGTGAGGATAGTGGAAAGGATTTCACTGAAATATAAGTGCCTACTTTTAAATTGTGATCTTGAGAAAGACTTGCTCAACCACCTTGCCAAAGGCACTTCCCATGTTTGAACTGAAAAGTTCCCAAGTTGTCTGCAGTTGCATCTTTGAAGATGCCCAGAGGGATTTTAGTCCTGACAGAAACGAGTAACTTGGCATCCAGAGCACAACCGAGTTCAAACAGTGAAGAGAAACCAGGCCTGTTTCTGCCCTGGACAACTCTGAGGTTACTTTGGAACTAAGGAACTGCAGGCATGAATGGAAAGGTTTCCAGCCCTTGACATTCTCACCCACTCCTTTGCACAACAGTTATCTCAGGAAGAAACCAAAGCACAATGACCACACAGAATATTCAGATCTCCTTCACACCAGGGAAGGAGATCACTCCTTCCTAAGTGCCAAGTGATTATGACTCTCATCCTGAAGAGCACTGTGACTTCCAGCTAAATTATCCCATAAGCTTCACCCAGTTTCCCTCCCCTGTCAGTTGTGTCTGTTCACCAGTTCAAACTCAAGAGCAGAAGACAGCCAGAGATGTGAGGGTCAGAGACTGCTCCAGAGACTGTCCCACCTCAGCATCTATCTTAATTTAACACTATTTAAAGGGAAGAGAGAACACACTTGGTTCTCAACCAGAACAGGGAACTTACCTTCAAGAGAAGGTCCTAAAAGGAAAACTGCTTCTCTGTTTGATGAGGGCTGAGATTTTCCAGTACTCCTGCTGTCAGTACTTTCCCCCTGCCCAGCCCTTGTCAGATCACTACAAGCTGCACGTTGGATGTCCCACCATGAGGTGCCTTCCTGCCAAGTGCACACGCTGAGCTGGATCCTGCTCTGAACTCACTTCCCCCAGGCAAACTCTGAGACACTTACTTTTCAGGTTATTCAAATTACATCTAATTAAAAAAAAAAAAAAAGACGTAAGTAGAGTAATTTAGTATTTTCCATATCCATCTTACTGCACTGGAGTCACTTAATTTCTAATTATCATTCTGATTTAGCAAATTTATTAAGTGTATGTCCTATACTTACATAAAATGCACAATGGATGCAAGAAAATCTGTTGCAATTTCACTTCTGCACTGCCTGATTTAAAATATAAGCCTCCATAAATAGACAATTTATGCATTAGCTTCACATCTACCTTTTCTTTTAATTAAATATACACATCTGAAGGTCCACTTGGAGCAAAGCACTGATGCTGAACACACAGTATGAACACCAACACTGTCCCCAGCTACAGGATTTTATTCAGCTCAACCTCTAAGCAGTGAAGTGTTGCACTAACTTCACCCTGTAGTCCATAAACCACTACTAATCTGCCAAGGAATTAATAAATGGAATGACATTAAGTATAACTGACAGTACTTTAAGTATCGTGTGTTTTTATATGCTTTCACATTACCAATTTATTATAAAATTTTGAATACCTAGCAATTAATCCTTAAATACTGTACACTGACATACCATGAACAAGCCCAGGACCCTAAGGTCATGGATCATGTATCACTGGGTACAACTGCAGATTTTTAAGGTGTCAACCAAAAACACATTTGTCCTGCCTGAGGTTAAATACACTGACTAGTCCAAGAGGCAGGAACTTCAGAAGTCATTAATGTCATGGAAATGTTCCCCAGTATACTAATTAAAAAAAAACAAAACACCAGAACACTTTGGATTATTGTGGATCCATATTTTTACTCATATTCTCAATGTGGTTCAGTAGTTTCAACAAGGCAGTTGGATTATATGGGAAAAGATTTCTCCTCTGCAACCTAGAAACAGCTTTTTGCAGCTCTTCCAAACACTTGGTTGACTTATAAAGCATTATTCTTAGGGGAATGATGTTATCCAAGGACGTCACACAAGTCAAACAGGATGAGCTGTGAGATCCCTCCTGTTTCAGAGGCAACACTTGAGACGTGCCGGCACTCTGGTTATCACCCGTGTAGCTGCAACCAGTTTCCCTTCTCCTTGTCTCACCCTCATTCAGAGGCACTTCCTTTGTGTTTACTAAGCTCTCTTTTCCATCTGATTCCCACTCAGAGTCTTCTGAGCTGTCATAATTAACGAGGCTTTGAAGAGAAGCCGGCAGAGCGGCGCTATCGGCGGCTATCGGTGAGTCACAGCCCTCATTAGCACCTCGCTCTGCTGTAAACACAGAGCAATTGTGAGGAGAAGCCAAAGACGTCGCACTCTGTGGCTCCGGTTCCCAAGCAGCGTTTTGCAAACTCTCCTCATTCACACAGCTCTGCTTTTCTGGATGGGGCGGCTTGACAGAAGATACGGACTGGAAAGGGCCGTGCCTGGTGTCCAAGCGGTTACAGACATCCACGAACCGGTGCCACTCTGTCCCAAGAAGCTTTAAGTACCTCACCAAGTACTCCAGAAAGCAGGTTTCTGACGAAATCAAAAAATCGAGAAGTACTGTGGAATCAAACGCGATCTTTTCCAGAAACAACAGGAAGATGCAGTGTGGGTTATATCCACCTGCATGTGTGAGGGAGTCCCAGCAGTTCTCCTCCCTCTGCCTCGAGGTCTCCGCAGCATCACCCCGTAACCTGCAAAGTAAGTCATGGAAGGGACTCAGTGACAGGGAAGTTGAAAAGGTTTTTTTAAAAAACAGCTATGTCCAGAAGATGGTGTTCTTGCTCTTTTTTAACTTTGTTAAAAAGTAAAAGCCAATAAAAGAAGTTTTTATATCAGAATGAGGAAGAATGAAGGCAGGTGGGGCTTGGAGATCCCAGTTCAGGAAAGCAAAGCAGTTAAAGCAGGGCTTAAAGAGCATTCCTCCTCAGGAATTCTGGAATAAACAAAGCTACTTACAACACTGAACTGTGTTTTAATATAAAAATAATATAAAACAGTATTACTTCAATATTTTTGTAAACCTGAACACAAATTTTCAGGATGTTAAGCTCATTGGAAGAGTGGTCTACTTTTAGTTAAGTGTCTAAGAAGGACTGTGTGTATCTATTACTTCCATATCTTCACATTTGAAGCTTGAGGGACTTGTATAAATTAGGATAATACCTTGTATGGTAATTTAAACAACAATGAAGCAGTGAATGTGCAGGACAATCCATGAAGAACATGTTTCAGTCGTTGGCAGTAACAGTTTCTATCAAGTAGCTGGAATTCCCATGGGCTCAGTCCTTGGAAACATTGCAAGAAGTGCCTGAATTCTACTATCTCTCTCTTATCAAACTCTGTGTTGCAAGAAGAGTCTTGCTATTTATCTATCTATTTTAGGTGTGAAGTCAATTATCCTGAATTACAGGATATGATAAAGCACTTAGTAAGAAATTGTTTCACAACTCCTGTTTCAAATCAAAAAAGACTTAAATTATCAGCTCTTACATCACACATAATTACATTGTCCTGAGGTTTGGGGGTTTTAAATTATTAAAAATAACTTTTCTTTATATAAAAGTAACCAATGGGAATGTTATGTAGATCACAACAGCCCCACAGAATGACAGTTCTTCATAGTTCTGTCAAACAAAAAGTACACTGACCTATCCAACTTTAAATAAATGAGTAATAAAGCTTTAGCAGCTTCCCACATGTCATCATCCTGCTCTATGAAAACCAAGGAGAGCCATTCACAGGGATGCACAACTGGGTGAGACTGTGGAGAAGGCTTTAGGTGACTCCTCCAGAACACCAACAGCTGGGACATGGAATTCTCAAAGCCTCCTGAAAAAAAACAGAAAAAAAGCATGAATTCTGCTCTATGTTTGTTCATTGCCAAATAACACACACTTTTTATATTTTCAATTAACAGTGCATCACAGTTCATATATTTATCTTTCCTTAGCTCAACTGATTTAACGAGCATCAAATTTTCTACACTAGTTCTTGCCATTTTAGTGGAGTAGATTCCCCATAAAAATAACTTTGTAATAATTAGACAGAGATTCTTTCCCTTCAGAACCAACACCACAGCACATCCTGGTACCAGACAGCAAGTTCTGATGTAACACATTCAATGCTTAGAAAACAAAAATTTCCTGCACCAGTGAAATCAATTTTACTTACCACATCACTACATGGTTTTCCTTAATATTTGACTTTAAAATATGCTTTTTCTCCTGGCAAATAATAGGAACATCATATTATCTTGGCTATTAATAGTTACTATTCAGACTGAAACTCTCTCCTGTAAATCAAAACTATCTGGAGAAGACTCTCAAAATTGAAATGAATTAAAGCTAAGCCACTTTAAATCATGTTAATAAAAATAGGTAAGGTCAAGAAGCTTCCTGGAAGTTAACATACATAAAGCATTTTGGTTGCTGGTTTAACCACTTCATTTGATGTCATTAAAATAGAAGGACCATTCCCTTTCAACTTGAAACTGCTCTTGACAATTGATGTATTTGAATCTAATTAAAGAACTCATTTTTCTATCATGAATCTGGAAAAGAAAGGAGAATTTTTTCCTTTGAGAAGGAATTTTCATGGAGACATCTAAACCAGATATAATCTACATCTTTTCTTTTCACTTGTTCTTAGACAATCTCAGTCTCTACACATTTTTCAAAAGGTGGATCATGAGTAAAATATTCTTTACAAATACTTAAACTTTAGGCAGCAGCTGGCATCACAAATTTCAAAATCTGGAAAAAGTGTCAGAGGCTGTCTTGCAGAAATCTGTGGCTCTTTTGCACAGATGAATTAAAAATTGATTTTGGGCTTGTTACATAGTGTAGAAATACAGAAAGTAAAATAATATTTATATCTAGAAATTGTAGTAAAACGTCTTAATGTAAAATGCTGTAAAGTTTCATCTTTGTTTAAAAAGAAAAATTACTTTTTGCCACAAAATCAATAAATATAGGAATGCCCCTTCTCACTTATATCTGACTAGAAATACTGCAGTGAACTGAAACTGCCTTTCCATTTTTCCCATGAAGGCTGTAATCCAGGGACAGCACACTGCTCTCATCATGGAATCTGCACATCCACCTTCACACAGCTCAGCACCAGATGTGCATCAGGTGCTCCCACATGGAGAGAGGCAAGTGGGTAGATGTGATTCCAGGAAGGTCTCTCAGGTGAAAAGCCTCACCCAGCACTTCATTACAGCACAGGAGAAAGCTGGTACTGCCTTCTGTGACACAGCAACGAATCCTCTCCCACCAGGAATGCATTCCCTGCCATCCCTGGCTGCCTCCTGGCATTGCCCCGGCACAACAGCCAGGTGTGCCCTTCTCCCAGGCTAATCCATCTGCTCCAAACACACACTCAGGGAAGAGGTATGAGAGGTATGTTCACACCTGCTAATGGAAGGGACTGGAGCTGTGGGTCAGGGTGAAGAACACACCTGCTTTACCTAAGAAGGACATGGAGTTGTTGGAGTGAGTCCTGAGGAGGCCACAGAGATGCCCAAGGAGTGCAGGACCTCTGCTCTGGAGAAAGGCTGGGAGAGCTGGGGGTGTCCACCTGGAGAAGGGAACGCTCTGGGGAAACCTTACATCCCCTTCCAGTGCCTAAAGAGAGCTGGAGAGGGACTTGGGACAAGGGATGGAGGGACAGGACAAGGAGGGACGGCTTCACACAGAGGGCAGTGTTAGTTTAGGTATAAGGAAGGAATTCTCCCCTGTGAGGGTGGGGAGGCCCTGGCACAGGTTGCCCAGAGCAGCTGTGGCTGCCCCATCCCTGGAAGTGCCCAAGGCCAGGTTGGATGGGGCTTGGAGCAACCTGGGATAATGGAAGGTGCATAGCAGGGGGTTGGAATTATGTGGTCTTCAAGATCCCTTCCAACACAAATCATTCTGTGATCCTATGATTATATGGCAAGTCCAATAATTTCTCTGTGCCTTACTTTGGAGCTTCATTATTTTTATTTACCTTTCCATACCAAGCTGGCTTTGCCTCATTACGTTACTGTCAGACAAGTAAGACCTTGTGCCTCCAATAAAATAAACACATGCTGGTACCTGAAGTTCCACCTCCATGTTAGACAAGAGAGGAGTGTTACCTGCACTTCCTTCCAGTTCCCCATCCTGAACAGAGTAGCTGCTTGTACTACAGGCCCTCTTCTTTCCCAACTAGGTGTTCCCAAATTGGCTCAGCTACTCCAAGTATTAAACAAGAAAAGTTTTCAATCCCAAATGCAGCTGTTTCAAGCCCCCTTTATTGCAGAGATTGGAAAAAATGCAAGGAGACAACTAAGGCAGTACACAGCTCCAGTGGGTTTCTTGGGTGTATCTTCTTCCTCCTCCCTCCCACCACCACTAATTCAGCTGAAATCTATTAAGAGTCTTAATGAGCTGTGGCTACAAAATCTGAAAGCTTGAAAAAAGTCTTGCTACTTAATGAACAAAACTAAAATGGACTGTTACCTTTGATTTCTGGTTCTGTCACAGAGTTGAGAGTCTTGAATTCCAGTGCTTTAAGCACAACCAGACTTAAGGCTCTGAGAACAGTTTGGTCAGAACCACCTTGAGTATCATCTCCAGGAGCAGGTTCACTGCTTCCAAAGTAGCTGGACTTCTCATTGAGTGGGATCTGATTCAGCCAAGTTAAATTCACAACCTGCAGAACACCATCACTCAGTGCAAGCATATCCTCACATAAAGGTGGGGTTTGTAAGGGCAGTGATCCACTTTTAGCATCTTCTCTAGGCTTGTAAAGGACACATTTTTTAAGGAGCAAAATGAATTTTTTCTTGATCACATAGGGAATCGATGACCTAATGAGGTTCAGGACATAAGAAACTTTCAAAAACAATACCCTCTGGCACATGAATGGTAATTCCAGTTCCATTCTGGAAGCCAAAAGCGCTTCAAGCAGGTCTGCAAAACTGATCAGATTGTTTGTAGCTTCAGAGTAAGGTGAAGTATAGTGGTGACTGTCAAAATGATGGAACAGGATGGCATTATAAAATCCCTCAAGCACAGCATCAAGAGGAGCCAACAACTTCTTCAGAACACCTACGGCAACAAGAAGCACATTAATGAGCTACTTCTACATTTCAAGTATGTTCAAACCACCACGTTTGAACGGCACTTCGCTTCCCCCCGTGTGAGGAAGGGGGAGCTCAGAGCCACCGCTCCCGAGGAATTGCAGGCGCCGCTGCTCCCCCTGGTGACACCCGCGGGTCGGTGCCGCCACCACTTCGCCCAGTACCTGCTCTGGGGGCACCCGCGTCCTTCAGGGTCTCCCTGACAATCGCTGCCAGAGTGCACAGACAATCCGCCACCGGGGCATTCCCGGGGAATCCCAGCAGGGTGTGCAAAGTGAAGGCGAGCCAGGCGGCGTTTAATGCCTTCTAAGGAAAACAATTCGGAAAACAGTCACGTACGCTTTCAACGGCAATGAAATTAAATCATGACACGACGATTTAAAACTGTTTCTACCTGTGCTCGGTCTGCGCCTACATTTGAGTCTTTTTAATACACAATCTCTGTCCAGTGCCTTTAGTGCCTCTAGTTCCAAACATGAAGTCACGTATTGCAATAGAAATGGCCTGATTGTTCCAGAAAGGGAAAACCAAACCCCCAAATGTCACATGACCCACCCAAAATCAGATAATGCTGTAAATAGATCATATCTGAATTCCTAATTGCCAGACCCAGACAACTTGGCAAGAAATATCACAAACATAATCCTGAGATAAATCTATCTTCAGAGATGCTACTGTGGAGGCTACAATGTGTATTCACTAAACATACAGCAAATAAAAAAAAGAGCTCAAGTAACTGCAATATTCAAACAAGAAAATACAGCAAAGCATTTGATTAACTTCCAGAAGGTTATTACCTAGTGTTATCACCTAACACATCAAGGAACTGTAAAAACATTGATAGTCTAGACCATTAGTTTTTTGAAATACCTGTATTGCAACCCTAAAGAAAATATTTCTTGTCACCTACGCACATTTCACCCTAAAAGAGTTTCACAAAATTCCAGATTTTTTTATCTAAAGACATTCCACACTTCTGTTACACACCTCACCTCCATGCTTTCCACACTCCAGGCCACTCCTAACACACTTGACTTAATTTCTTGAAAATATAAACACCATAAAAACCTGGCCTAGAGTCAAATGGAACAACCTGCTGGCAAATGGTCACTAACTCATTTTTATTAGTTATGAAATTATGCCATGCTCACCTCTTCCTTCAGCTGGAAACACACAAGAGATGCTAAACTTTGGGAAGCCATGTGGGATAAGAGGCGATCGGAAGGGCCGAGGAGACAAACCTGGAGACACAGAAGGGAAAAGTCTCTAAGGCATCTTTCTTTTTGTTTTCCCTCTTTTCACAAGTTTACAACTTACCAATTTTGAGTCCATTTTTGCCTCTTTTAGAAGAAGCACCAAGATTTCACAGTACTTCTGTCTCGTACTGAGTTCAGTCTCCTGGGATTGTGCTTTGGCAGCCACCACCCTGACCAAGGTTAACTGGAGCAGCATCACCTCCCGTGGGCAGAACGAGGGGCTCAGGTTTGCAAAGCTCTTGGACAAGTCCTCTGCAGCAGGGACAACCACCTCAGTGTCCCCAGCAGGAGGTGGCAGATGCGTGTGGTGACAGGATTCATCTCCTCCTGGTGGCTGCTCAACGCTCAGATGAAGCAGAGAGGAATAATGCTGGCTTTCCTTTGCCAGGGGAATGCCTGCCAGGACATCCTGGTACAGCTGCTGCAGGAGGGAGACCTTCATTATGGGAACATGGAATAGTCCAGAGAATTCTGCATGTCTCCACTGATTATTCAATTTTTTCCAGAAGGAGAAACAGAAGAACCACTGGGCATTTGTCCTCTAAGTTTCCTGTAGGTAAAATACTTTGCTGTAACTGAACAAGGAACTAGAAAATACAGAACAGCACATTTTATGGTTAATACTATCATCAGTAGACTTATTTTGAAAATGCAAACTCAGCTGCACAAAACTGTCCCAGTGAGACATTAAAATGAAGAATTACCATGCTGGGAAGAAGTTTACAGTTCCAGTGTTATACTGCTGCCACCAAAATTGCTGTGCTGGAATTACCAGCACTGAGGATGACTGTTACAGGGGACTACTGCTAAACATGGGAGAACTTGGATCAAAACCTTCTCCTAATTGCTAAAATAGTAAATCCTAATTTTGGGGGGAAAGATGGCTTCAAAACATGCAAAAAATTTCAACTGGAAATCTTCCTCTGAACTGGCAACATTCATTGCTCCACTAAGGCTGGAAATGGCAACAGCTCTCAAAAAAATGGAAAGTCTTCTGTTGCAAACAGGCTCAGGATGGGCTGATCTAAAGTTTAAAATTAAAAAAAATACTTTCAGAACAAAATGTAAAACTTACTGAGAGCCAATAAAAATACTTAAGCAAACTCAAGAAAGGGATAAAGATTTTTTTTTTACCTATGTCAATGGAATATCTTTTAATCACAGCACTGGAACATTCATTAGAGCTTAAAGAGAAAGAACCCAAATCTCTTCTTGAAGTGTGAGCACCCAGAGTTTTCTAACCACTATGTAAGTGGCCAGACAGAAATCCCATCTCAGAGAAAACAAATATGCTGAAGAACATCAGGGGTTTTTTTCACCAATATTAACAGTGATGCTCATCTGTAATATTTATCTTTTTAGGGCAGTTCTTTAACCAGAACTCTTTTAATTAAAAACAAACTCATTACTTTTATCTATGGTGAAGTTTGGAGGGGGACTTAAGTTGCTTACAGGGATTTTGTTTTTGCATGGTTTTTGGATTCCCATCTCTAGTCTGGCATGATCAATCAGGGAGACTTCCAGGCAGACTCCTGCAGTCATCCAATCACCTGTCTTTGGCTTTTATTTAAATTTAACATTCCCCCTTTTTTACCAAAAGGAAGAAAACAGCTCAGCCTTCCAACTGGTAAGAAATTCTAAAGATCATTTATCATCAGACCAAATATTTTAAATTGTTATTTTTTAGCAGAATATTGGAAAACAATGAAACTATAAAATTCAGTATATGAAGCATTTTTGGTTTAGTTTATAATCTTTACAAGTTCTTAAAATAATACCAAACATTGAGAACTACACCTGAACTTTTACAACCTGAATTTTTAACTGCAGCTGAAGCCTGTACTGCCAAAATGGCTTCCCCAAGGCACAAGGGATTTGAGATGGTCCAAGATGTGCCACCCAGACTCCTCACTCCTTTCACCATCAGGAAGCACTTCCTGCAGAAGACAATCTAAAATTTGAGAGCATTAAGTTGCCTGCAGGAGTGATCTGCAATTCACTCTGGTTGGTATTTTTAGACACATTCAGCATTGGCTGAAGTGAAAACTCCAAAGTGTTAAAAGTATGTTCCTCACCTGACAGGACCAAGAACCCTTCCCCCATTTCTTCCCATATTCCACATTTTACATGTTAATAATAAACCTGGTATTTCAGGCAATTCCTTCTTTGTTTGCAGGATTTATTTGGAATTCTACTTGAGGTGGAAATTTGTGACTTGAAACCTCATAGAATTTCCTCAGCAATCACTCTGAATATTTTATACAGCTATTGTTCCCATCTTTGAGTTTTATTTCTTCCTAAATGAATAACTAATAAAGTAAAATTATCTCAACACATTTCCTCGTGTTCAAGATCAACATGTAAATGGACAGATCTTGTGCACAAATTCACATGATCCACAAGGTGATTAAGGCAGAAGAGATTCAGAACTTTTCTAGGACATTTTACCTTCACCACATGATATTGTCATTTCCTGATCCCACCATAATGTATTTATATTCCAGCATTAATTTATCCAAACATCTCTAAGATAGGTCTCACTCACACGTGACTCCAATTCACAAACATAAGTCCCTGAAGGAAATGACAAGTGAGGGGGCTTATTTTGAAGAATTCACTTCAAAGAGGGTGAAAACATCAGACAAGGACTAAATTTGTTTCAGACACAGCAAGAGAACACAGTGAAAAGCTCAAAGCTGAAGAGCAAAGCAAAGCAATCATAGTCACACCCAAGAAATGACAAACTCCAACCCTTACTTGTATTATTTATCTGAGTTATCCACGACAGAACCTAGAAACCAATTAAGGTAATGCCTCACAGTGTCAGACTTCTACAGAAACAACAGGAAACTGTTCAAAAATCTTATTTAGAGACTGATTAGGTAAAAGAAAGGAAATCTATAAAGAAAATTAAAAAAACAAATAAATATTTTGTTATATGGTGTTTTTATGATTAATAAGGCTTTAAAATCAAAGCCAGCCAAGTGGGGCTCCAAACAGAGAGAAGAAACTTGATGGAAAAGGTAATGAACTGAAGATGAAAACTCAGGTGGCAGCTGAAGCCTGTAAGGTTTAAGGACCATCATAAACCAAGCAAGTGAAGTTTAAGTGGTTGCAAACACCTCCAAAATACTCTAAATCAGATTACAAGATACATGTATTTCTACAGGCTGAGATACTTAATTTACCAGAAAGTCATAGAAAGCATTGATTTCATGACTCATAGAATGGTTTGGGTTGGAAGGGACTTTAAATGTCATCTCATCCCACACCTTCCACTATCCCAGGCTGCTCCAACCTGGCCTTGGACACTTCCAGGGATGGGGCAGCCACAGCTTCTCTGGGCAACCTGTGCCAGGGCCTCCCCACCCTCACAGGGAACAATTCCTTCCTAAATTGACTGGACTAACACTGTTGATATCACATTTTTGTGATATCATGATGACACACAATTACTCAGAGATATCAGTGAGGAGGCATAATTAGCTATTGTCAAGCCCCTGTATTACTTTTCCCGTTTTATGTATTATTAAATGTTAATTGCATGAGTAGCAACTGGGAGAAAACAAACTACCCAAACCTTATTTCCATCAAAAAATTAAATCGAAGCAAAATGAAGCCACAGTCCATGACTTTTGGGTCTAAGCCTGAAGACTCTGGATCTCCTTACAATGAAATGGTCGAAGCATTTAAGAAATAAAGTACACTTCGGACGACTTGTACCTGCAGCGACTTCGTAGGCTCATCTCTCAATAAAGTTTGCGCGTCAGTGGCCCCTGATCGCACCTCACCCCGGCGCTCCGGCACCGCCAGGCCGGACACTGGGAGGAACATTGGCCATACGCGACCCTCGCGGTGCGAGCACGGATGTGCCGCTCCGCCAGAGCCTCCACAGCCCCTCCCGCGGCCTGAGGGCACCCGAGCCCTCCTGCCCCGCCACCTTCTCGCCCCGCCAGCCGCCCGGGGCAGCCCCGAGACCCCCAGCCGGCCGGACCCACCCTGAGACCCCTCGTTCCCCGCCCTCA
>WEIV01025298.1:7807-105066 GCA_013390005.1 Calyptomena viridis | reverse complement strand
GGGGGTCCCCGTCCCCAGCCCCCGGCGGTGCCTCGGGGGCGTCCGCGGCCGCCGGGCCTTGGAGCTGCGCCGGGGCTCGGCCGGGTTTTTGTGTGTGTGTGCGAGCGCCTGACGGCTCCTGGAGCGTGAACTCCTGCGAGCACCGAGAGGCTTTGGTTTCCCAGCAGCTCAGCTTTCTGGGTTACTTCCTGTCCCATTCTTTTGCACTTATCGTTACTTCCATTCCCTGGAGGAGCTGCCCTGACAGGGCAGCTCCTGCCGTCATTATCCCTCCAACTCCTTCGTATCCCGGGAGAGTGCCCTCCTTTTCCAAGAGAGATCAAGATTTTGGTGAATAACCCCTTTCCTTCCAAATCTTTGAAGGCTCTTCCTATTTCGTGCTGCTGTTGCTTTTGTATTAACCATTTTTGTTTTTTGTTTTTCTCTTTTATATCATTATGTGGCTCAGTTCTACTTTTATTTTTTTAGGTTTAAGCTGCCTTAAAGGAGAATTAAAAATTGTGACTCCAAAGAATGAAATAAGACAGAAGAGAGAGAGCAGCACTCAAAACCCCCCCTGAAAGGTGATGATTCATTTAGACTCTCAGAGTCATCCTGGACACATGGTTTGGCTGGGATTGGGGCCTCTTGTTGTGTTTTTATGGATTTCAATAGGTAGCATTAGATTTCTTTGTTCTCTTAAAACCTGCTTGCTGTTGACCTTTTAAAGTTTGAAAGCTCTGAAGCCCTTTTGAAGTAAAGCTCTTCTTGTAACACTTCATAGTTTTCTAAAATTAAATCTGCAAACCTTATTTTGGTTATGAATTGCTGCTTAATGCTTTTTTTGGTGCCTCATCCGAGGAATGTCACTTAAAATTACTTCACTCTGGGTCGTTTGTTTTATTTGAAGTCTTTTCACGAATTTGTGGGTTCCACACTGGATTTGTTTCTGCTTTGATTCTAAAATTTTCATTGGGCTAAGTCATGGTAATTGCAGTATGTTGGTTTAGTCAGACCTGACTCCTGCATGGGTCACTTTTGTGTGTGTGTTGTAACGGAGCTGCAGAAATTGAAATTCGTTTAATTGGGTGGTGTTTGTTTACAAGTTCTTACTTTTTTGGGCCGAGATCACAGAGGAAGATAATGCTGTTAGGTGCTTTAGTGGGTAAAATGAAAGGAGTCCTCCAAACCAATGCTGCTGGTAGGAGGAAGGTTCTGTTTCAGGGGGAGGGCTGTTCAGGGGGAGAATTGTGTGTTTTATGTGGTGAGATGGAGAGATGGGTTCTAGGAGAGAGAGTGGGGGGTGAGTGATGTCAGTCAGCCTTTTTCTGCATCCTGCTGTTAGTGTGCTGCAAATGGTGGAGTTTCTGTGCCTTCTTTTAATGCACAGTCTGTCTTGAATCCATCCTAATCCATTTCAAACGTAGGTGAGTTTGTTATTTAGGCAAATATACCCTCCCTGCTGGTCTTTGTCATGTTTTCAGAGATGTCACTGACTGCACCAAAACGTTGGTCATTGTTGGCAGTCAGTTATTGCTGAGCTGCAGTAATAATAATAATAATAATAATAATATTAGCTGCAGGGGAAGGAGCAGTACCTGTTACCAACAGTCTTGGTCAAGGCTGGGTCATTTTTCCAATGTAGGTGTCTTTAGTATGTGACAAAAAGTAGCTGCTCTGTGTCAAGGATTAAATAGAAA
Source organism: Calyptomena viridis (assembly GCA_013390005.1). Taxonomy (NCBI): domain Eukaryota; kingdom Metazoa; phylum Chordata; class Aves; order Passeriformes; family Eurylaimidae; genus Calyptomena; species Calyptomena viridis. The sequence continues at coordinate 103,387 of WEIV01025298.1, read as the reverse complement.
ATCCCTCCGTAATACGAGTGCAGCAAATTCTAAAATACATTTTAAAAGTACAGAGAAGAAATATTCCACGTTATTTTGATAACATACCAAACCCACGTGTCATAGTGGGGCAGGTGGACATGGCCAGTGGATTTTTTGCTCAGGGGTGGGACAGATGTGCATGAGTGCAGACTTACCAGATGAGTTATGGTACAGCTGTTTCATGTGAATTTGGTTTATTTTAACTCCCTCTTCACAACCATCCAGTGCATCTCATGTCAGGGCTGTAGCTGCTCCAACAGTGCACCTCCTGGTGCCAAGTAGTTGTGAGATCTTTAGGATTTATTCACAAAAGGAGAAGTAAGCTTTCATTTTCAGAGATCTTTTCTGACCTAGTTGATTCTGTGATCTGATTTGTGAAGCTCCTTCCTATTGTGAAATGCCAGTGCAGCAAAGTTTGGTTCAGATGCAGAGACTGGAATTGAGTTCATAGGAATCAGGGAATTAACTTCTGGCAGAAATTTGCACATGGTTGAAACAAGGCACAAAGATTAATGATATGCTGAAGTCCTGCTCTTGATTTCTGGAAGAAATGCAGCATGCTGCAAGTATAGAGAAAGCTGTAGTCTTCAGGCTATATCCTCATTTTGGTTTTGTTTGGCCTTATTGTGAATTCTAAGCCCTTAAAGGAAATGTGCTGTCTGAGAGGCTGCATTCTGTTCTTCCAGCAGTGCTTACAGAATGGTATTACCAGTGAAAATCTTGCTTTATCCACCAAAGGCATCCAACAAATATTGTCCAGTTGGATTCTTTCAGGCTGTATTGCATAGAATACATATCAAATATATTATAGAGATTGTTGAATGACACAAACTTTGTAGGCAGCACTCATTTTGTTCCTCAGCTGTGCTGTGAGTATTAGAGCTGAAGTGACTGCTTTGATGTGGCTTGGAGTTCCTTGCTTCAATGCAATGTTGTTGCAATGGTGGGTTCTTTAATGACAGCAAGTCAAGTTAAAATACATAAATCTTAGTCATTAACACTTACTACAAATTATTACTTTTAAGGCCAAGCTTTCATCTGACTTTTACTGTTCAAAACTTAGTGGCAGCACCACTGCAAGTTAGAGGAGGATTTGTCTTTTTTGCTTGCTACAAGAGGATCTCCAAGCATGCTGCAGAGCACAAGCTCCCTGCAGTTTGTCAGTGCACATCCTGAGGGAGGAGGTTCTGGCTGTGTGAACCTGATGCAGCATTCTCTACTGAAAAAGATCCTGCCAAATGCTCAAGACTTGCTTCAGCATTAACACTGAGGTCCTGAATTTGGGAGGAATAGCAGGATTTTGTTCGCTGGGCTCTGCTTGTGGTTGAGGGGTTGTGGGTGAGGATGGTTAATACTGAAGGTGAGGTTTCCTCAGACCTGAAGTTACTTGAGCTGGGTGATTTCTGTGATTCTCCATCAGGCCCCAAAGCCAGAGCTCACAACCTCTCTGGGAAATGGATAATCATTGGTAAAACGACACCTCTGTGCTTCGGTTTCAGCCACCTGCAGAAAGCACAACAGCTGCTTATTAGTATGTAACACCACCAGCTACAGTGCTGCAAACACCTCAGCTTGGTGGGGGACTTGTACATTAACTCTTCTGGTTATTTGAAATTTACTATGTCCGAGCTATGAAATAACATTAGAGGAGCTCTGAGGAGAAATGTGTAACTTTTAATGACAGCTTGGGAAGAGTGAAGGCTTCTCTCCTTTGAAGTAGCAGTTCCTCTGTGATGTTTTGGATTCATGCACTGTTAACTCATTGCTTTCAGACCCAGCAATTTCCATGTGTTGCTTGGTGATTTTCATCTCAGCCACAGGGATACCTCACTTGATGTCTGTCTGGGCTGTGGAATGGGACATCTAGCAGAAAATATATTCAGGGTTATAAGGCTCTGTGAACTTTTAATATTTCACATGTTATTTGCAAACTTCATGATTGTGATCTGAGAATGCAAATAATAATAATAATATAATTGTTTGCCTTGCTCTCCTGTCTGAAGAGCTCCTGAAATAGGAAGCTGAGTGACAGATGAAGGTGATGGTCGTGTTTAGTTTCCTTGTCAAACATATATCAACCATTTTTAGATGCCTTTTGAGTGAGAACACATTCAGCTTGTTCAAGTTTTGAAATGGGTGGGAGAAATGAGCTGTGAGGCTAATGAAGGCTGATGGGATTATCCTTATTTCACAGGCCTTTCTTTTTTCTTTTATTTATTTGATTGAAATGTCTTGGAATGCTTCAACCACAGGCAACTCAGATCTACACTGATTAGGTCTGTGCCAGATAGTAAATGTCATGTGTAATGGTACACTTGCCTTGTTGGGTAGAGTCAGGCTGACATCAGTGAATTATGGTCCTTGTTCTGCTCTTGGGTGTGTAATCTCAGGATTTAGCAATCAGGTCTGTCTGTCAGGCCACCTGAGTGAGCAAAATGCTGTATCTTAAGGTCTTGCTCTTAGCACCAACCTTTAACTTTCTTTAAAGTAAGAATATACATATGTTGGAATTAATTTTCCACACGATGTTTGCAGTGACTTTGAAGAAGTGACACATTGATGTAGAAAAGTCTAAGATCTCTTTGACAACATGAGACATTATCAATAGATAATGAAGATGTTTGTCTTGTTATTTTTATTTAGTGCTGCTTCTACTATAATTATTAGTATTTTAAGCAAACTTTGTTTAGTCATTGAGTGAGAGAGCTTTACTTTTGCTAAATATGACTTCTTTTTATTAAAGTTGCAGATCTTACTCTTGCCATATGCAGCTAATTTTCCTTTGGGGGGAAAAAGCTTGTTACTTTTTTAGTGGAGCAATCTGTTACCTTGTCTGTAGTCTGTGAAGTCAGTGCAATTCTAATTTGCATCAGCTAATAAAAAATGTGTGGGTTTTAAAGTGAAAATCATGCAAAAATTAAAAAAAAAAAAAAAAGGTGAACGACTGATCATCTCTGCAAAAAAACAAGGCTAGAAATGTGATCAAATTAGGTCATGGCAGTGCAGTTTTGTGCAGGGCTGTGAGTGTATCTGAAGACCTTGTATGCTTTATCTTGGGAAGCAGAGCTCTTGGAAAATGCACATAAGAGGGATGAAAAGAGCTTTTTTCATCCTCCTCTTTGAGCTATCATCAGGAAAGCATGATTTCATGTTGCATTAAGTGGCAGAAATTTTAACTTAAGCTAAAAGCTGCACAGTTCATGTAACTGTTGTGGTGCAACTCATCTGCAGAAGAAATGAGTCACAGTTGGGTTTGTGTGATCTGCTGGACAATTAAGTATTTAAGGGTTTTATTGTTTGCTGTGTTATTGCAGTGCTCACCCAGGACAAGGGGCCTGTCACCAAAAGCTGCAGCCAAAGGAAACAAAAGGTCAGATAGAGGTGTACAAAGAATTAATGCAATAACATTGAGTACAGGCTGTGAGAAGTGATCCAGGACTGATCCTGTTAACTGCAGGTGACAGGGAAGGAGGATAAGGAGGGTTAGGCTGGAGGAGGAACCTGGATAGGGATCCTAACTGGGGTTGGGTAAACCTTGGTGCTAAAGGGTAGTTGTTATATATGAAGAAAAGGGTGAAGATTTCTGAGGTGGTGACATTGCTTGTGTTGTGAAGGTGTCTTTACCTGTTCTGAAACACAGAGTGTGTCAACTTGAGCTGTCATAGGAGGGAGAGGACACTGGCTGGTGGCACCAGAAATGCAGTTGGAGGACAGAAGTCAGTGCTCTGTGTGGTCAGGTTTTATCCTGTAGGTGGGGAAGCAGATATGGGATGGAGGTTTAAAAAAGACCCCACAAAACCCCACGAAAAAATAAAAATCCCTCAAACAAACAAAAACAAACCCCACAAAAATGGTTTGGGAAGAACTAAATAGATCCTGAATGTTTTTCCTGGCATCTGACTCCCTCGGGGAGATGTTGAGCAGTCAGGCAGAAATACCTCCAGTAACCTTTGCATCCATTCTTGTTCCATACAGGAGCAGGTATACATAGTCCTTGGAGAAGAGTTTAGACCATTCCTTCAAGGCTTGCTCCAGAGAGGAAGCACATTTCTCGTTTCTCTTGTCTTCCATAAAATATTCTCTGTAGCTTTTTCCTCATCTGGCAGAAGCAAACTCTCCCCACCCCATCCTCTGGAGGACTCTGATAGTGAAAACACACTTCAGGGTCTGTCCTGACATACCTGCATTAAAATGTAGCTTTCTAGCATGAGTACAAAGTAAAACTCTCACTTTTATTCTTTGCAACTAATAAGAAATCTAATTTTTTAAGGGTTAGCAGGTTGTTTGACACACATGGGCACAGAAGATTATGAATAGTGAAGACAATGAAGAGTGGGACATCCATCAAAGAGTAACAACCTCTTATAAGGTAATTCAGGACCACATTGAATTTATCCTGTTGCACTTGCAAAATCAATTAAGTAACTGTTGCTGTCCTCCATTTTCATGGCACTATGCAATCATTATAACCAAGAATATATAGGTATGTTTTTCCCCTCTGTGCTTCATTTCTTTTTTTCACTTGCATGCAGAAAGCCAATATGTAACAATCCAAATGCATGCTGTGTTCTGAATGAGATTGATTACAGTTGCAAAACATTAAATATTAAATGCCAAAGGGCTACTTCCAGTAGTACTGCTTGCCTTCTCCAGAGATCGATGTCTTAAATGGGGATTTGCAAACAGGAGTTTTTAAATGATCTATGGAGCAGAAACAAAAATGTTTTCAAAGCTGGTGTGTACCTAAAACTATCCTGAAACCTTTAATGTTATGGTTAAGTATTCTTGTAATTTGAATTTCATTGCTTGCCATAGGGGTGAGATGGAAGAGTGGGTATTTACAGAAACTGTGCAAGTGATAAAAGGAGCTGCCTGACTTTGTCTTCTGCTTTGTATGTTTTAGTATTTATGTACTTTAGTATCAGCTAATTTGAATAAGCTCTGCCAGTCACATGCAACATATGGGGCCAATGCCAATTTTTTATAATGCTGCATTACAAATATACCCACCAGCTGAGAAGTGTGAGAGAGGGAGCTTTGCTTTTCCTTAACCAACTGTCTGCATTTGAGAGAGTCGATGGGGAGATACTGCTGGCCCCTCAAATGAGAAATCCCATTTCCCTTCGTGTCTGGAGTCATCCTACTTATTTCCATAGCATTTTGAGCAACTAGTCTGACCTTAATTTCCAGGATCATGAGGTCTTGTACCTATTAGTTCTTTACAAGAAAGGACTGTAAAATGGCAGCAGAAAGTTTGTTTGTATTAACTTTTTATAAGTTATTCTCAGTTTGAGAAAAAGTAGATATTGTAGATATTCAGAAACTAGGGCTAAAGGGACACAGTCTGAATTATTAGTTATTAAGGATCTTGCATGACTTATTGTAAATTAAATTCTACAGTCAGTTTTCACCTGCAAATCCAAAGAAAGATTTTATTCTTGGAGCTGGAATTTCATTAACAGTGCTGTTAGTGGTGTGATGCAGAATGAAGTCAAGCTCACTGTCCTATAGGTGAGCATGTTCTGAAGTGCTAATTGGAGTTTAGAAAAGAGCTTAGCAAAAGCTTATTAGAGTCAATAGAAATACTTCCATTGCCATCAGATTAACCAAGTCTGATTTTTGGAATATGCTGCAAAAGCTGACCTAGTGAGTTAGCAGTTGCTACTTTGTAAATCCCCTTTCCTTCCAGTCTCACATAATGAAGTTCACACTGTAAAACAAAACAAAGCCATTTCCTAAGCCGTGTGTCACATATGGAGCTAAAAAGTCTTCTGTAATAACCCTGTGCTGAGGTAGGGATTGTTGCCATACATGGTAAGTTGAAGCATTTATAAATGTCACAGACAGGCATTTGCTGTGTGTCATTTCCATATTTGCAGTGTAAGTAGGGTCAGTGGAGTTACCTGTTAATTATGAGTTTGTATCCCTCCAAAAAGCAGATAAATAACTTGTTTGCCATGGGCACAATGAAATTGTAGAAGAGCAAATATAGAGCTGTGCCTTTATCTGCAAAGATGGCAGTGATTGATGTCTTCACTTTTCTCTTGTCTGTGTGTATATCTGGATCCCAGGAAAACAAGTGCCCAGTGGGATGTGGGGGGTTGATTGCAGTGTCTTTGGAATGACCTGTGGATCACAGGGATCTGGAAATCCTTGTGATATTTACATAAAGGAAGGTTTAGGTGATGGTGTGGGTTGACATCCTGATACACCAAGGTTATTGCAAATTTTAAGTTTTGTCTGTAGAACTTTTCTTTGTACTTTAATCTTCATTAACCTCACAGGATTTTAAATACATTCATCTTTTTTATCTTCTAGTTCTGTATTAGTATCCATTGCAACAGGTTTTGAATATTCCTGAGGCTCCTATTGCTCAGCATTACCTTTCTCATACTCTGCTTTGATTTTCTTCTGATATTCCTTCCCATTCTAGCACTATGGGATATTATACATAATGTATGTGAAAATGTACACACTTAACACACCTTGTGTACTGTGGAAAAATCCCTAAATATCTGGTTTTTTCCTTGTCCCCAAGTAGAACAACAGGTGGGTACTTTTCAAACAGAGGTAGGAGTATAGGACTTCCCTCTTTCCCAAAGTGTGCTTGTTTCTGACTCTTTTACAATGGCTATTTTAGTTCACCTTTTGCCCCAGCTCTCATATCTAGGTAATTATAAATTGATTATAAATTATAAATTGAATTTTTCTGATATATGTTCTCATGGTGTTTGACAGGGCTGTAGTAACTGCATTTACATGTTTTCAGGTCTAAGATATTATTATCTTTATGTTTGATTTTTGGAATGTAGAAGTTCTTTGAAGCCTTTATGTGCTAAGAAATGCACAAGCCAGAATACAGACAGTAGACTCTAGTTTAAAAAAAAAGGTGAAAAAATAAAGAAAATTAAAAAGTTGAGTTTGAACACTGGTGTTACTAATACTCACGTGCAGTAGGTCACAGGAAAGGATTATATCAGTACGATAAAAATATTTTCACAGAAGCTTAGAGAAGTTTTTTTTTCTAGAAAAATCAAGATTGTTATGGTTCAGTTGCTGTAGCAGTGCAGTGCTGGTTGATGCTACACTTTGGATCAGCCATGTAGGCAGTATCTCTGCAGTTAGTGGTGTAGATGTTGTGATCTTTAAATTACTGTTTAATTCTGGAGATTCTTCATTTTGCTTATTGCTCAGGTGCCTTAATTGTGACCTGCTGTTTGATGCTGCCATTTCTGAAGAGAAACATTTACTATTTTTATTGTCTAAGTGTCCTTTCCTTTTGCAGCTCAGGAATATGAACCATGTACTCTGATTCCCTAACAACAGTGAGCTCATTTGGGGTCCATCCTCTGTGTAACACGACTTTCACATAGAGAGAAATCTTAGCACTACATTTCATTAGCCCTGACTGGTTTTTTTTCCTAGATACCTCTTTCCTGGCCCCAACCCTAATTTATTCCTAAATGCTTCCTATCGATTGCAGGTGACCAGTGTCATGAGGCCCCTGTAAAAGGCAGATCCAGCTAGGATGTTACACCACCACTGCCGGAGGAACCCGGAGCTACAGGAAGAGTTGCAGATCCAGGCTGCCGTGGCCGCCGGCGATGTCCACACCGTGCGCAAGATGCTGGAGCAGGGATATTCTCCCAACGGCCGCGATGCCAACGGCTGGACCCTGCTTCATTTCTCTGCAGCAAGAGGGAAGGAGAGATGTGTCCGGGTGTTTCTTGAACATGGAGGTGAGTTGGTCAGAGAGAAAAGTCTTGATACCCGTCTCACAGCTTTCTATCCCAATTTCCGTTGGAGGGCTTTCCAGCACTGCTTAGATATCAGGCTACTTCTGATTATTTCTTGGAATTATTGGGGGGTTTTTTTGTTCTTTGGAGTAGTGATTCATCTCTGTTTACTCTGGGAATGAGGTTATATATTAGCTTTAATACCTTACCTGTTTTCCCCCCTCCAGAATTGCCTAGGAATTGTTAAAAGAATGAATAAGCATTATGAAAATAGGACAGAGGGACTCATTATAAAATTAAATGCACTCACAGCACTCAAAGTTTTTTCCTGTTAAGGAGGTATTATTAGAGGAAAGCAGATCCTTAAATTGAAATCCTAGGGAAGTTTGTTTCAGAATTCTAAAGCAAGTTAGCAAGTTGTATTAAAGAAAAAGTTTCCCTACAGACTTTAACAGAGCCTGCTAAACTTTATGGAAGCAATATTCTTTGTGCAAGGGCTTTAGTGCCAGCTAATCCAGATGAGTTTACAGCTCTGCTGCATCCATCCATGATGAAGCTTTATTCCAAGAACTGATGGAGTTTTGTTGGTTTAGGTGATGCTCATGTGGGTGATGATTATTATCCCTCAGGTGGTAGAGTCAGAATGTCTTACTGCTTTGTCATCTTTCAAGGCCACCTAGAGTTTTAGAAAGGGGTAGTATTAATCTTTTAATGTGATACTGGAGGGGAAGAATACAAATGAGTAGGTGTTCTCTACATTCTCATTAGTGCTTTTACAGAACAGCATCCTCTATTCTAGCACTTTCCTTACAAAATGAATTATGAATTAAGATGTTTTCAGTCCCAAGGAACTGAAATTATCTTCTTGATGCTTTGTGTATCTGAGGCCATATGGGCCCCTTATGTCTGTTGCAGTATTTGTCAGCTGTAGGATCATCCTGGAAATGGAATGGCATTAATAGGATGTGGTGGTAGCACAATTAGTGGTTTGTTCCTTGAGAGCAATGGTGAAACACAGCCCGAGCAACTGGACCCTGTGGATACACCTACTACACGTTGTAGCCACATAAAAAGGGCAAACCCTCATGTCCTTATTGGAAAGGGGGGAAAAAGCTGCTAAATTGAACTAATGTCCATTTTTTCAACTCTACTTTTTAAATGTAATATATGTGGATAATCTCAAGCCTTCAGTTTGATGATTCAAAACTTTTAGGCTGTAAAAAATACCTTGTTTTTAGCTCTGTAAACTCGAAGCTGATGAAACCCCTTCTATATTCCTACGTATTTTCTTTTTATAGGTTTTGGTATTACATAGCTGCTGATGCAGTGTTTTGTTTTTATTTTTGTTGTTACTCTTTCCTACACGAAATACCAGCTGAATCTGGTGCCTCTTGAGAACTGCCTGTAATGAAACACCCTTGTCCTGAAGCAGCATAGAGCTGAATCACTGGGATGAGAAAGTTGAGTAACAAATAGTGTGAGGGTTAGTCATCTACAGCAGCTTTCCTGTAGCTGAGCCTTGATTCTGAAAACTGGCACTGCTTTGTGCCTTGCCTTGTTTTCCCTCAAAACAGAGGCATAAAAATAATGAGCATTTAAAGCATAATAATGTCACAAATGAGTTATTAAGCAGTGAGTGAGTTGACTCTTACAAGCTGTGTTAATCACACTCATTAGTGAGAGGTTTTTATCTACCTTTCCTCACATGGCCTCTACTTTTCTCCCTCTAAAGTGGATTATTTTGCTGGTGGTGCTTTAATCCCTGTGGACCAAAAAGATGTTGGGGCGAAGGAAAAAGTAATTTTCTGGTGTGAATCTTATGGTAAAGAGAATATTGAACTGACTATATATTTGTAATCAATTGATAGTGAGAGGGATTGTGTGGAGTTCTGGAGGAAAGAGGGAATTGGGATGTGAGTGGGAAGGAAGGGAATAGTTGTGGATGTCCAGAGGGGTGATGAAGCTTAGCAGAGCTGCGAATATTTTCATAGCACAGGACTGGAAAAACCACAGTGGTGGTGGAGTGCTGTGCCTCAGAGCTGAGATGTGGAAGTTTACCAGTGTAGCCTTGCATGGTACTGGGATGGAGATTGAGTTTGGCTAATAAAGGCTGAGGGGGAATCTGGTCACTGACCTGGAATTAAAAGGTGGATTCTTATGCGAGTCATGACCTGGCTGCCTCCTGCTTTTGCTTTTTCTCTTCTCCTCCACCATTGCTCACCAGCCAAGGAAAGAGCCAGAGGACAGTTTTTTGTGCATCAGATTGGCTGGTTTGAGTGGAGGTAGTGTAGAACAGGAGGAAGCTTTTTATTATCTGCTGAGCAAGGAGACACTATTTGTGTCACATTTGAGGGAGAAAATGCAGAAAAAACCAGTCCAGACTGAAGGATGAATCCAGCAGAAATACCAACTAGATACAGAGGTGATAGGTCAGATAATAAATGTTCTTTAGCAAGTGATGAAATGCAGAAAGTTCATCATAACCATGGAAAAACTTAGTTCTTGTGAGAAATAGTGAATTTGACTTTCTTAGTGTATTTGTCTCATTTTAATAAAGTGAAGGTTCTATAAAGCAAATTTCTTCCATCCATACAAACAATCTGGAGTCATAAAGCTGAACAGGAAAGCAGCACAAAAATAGGGAATGTATGTTTTAGTAATCTTGGATTTTTGTGTAACAAGCCTTTTTCAGTGTAATTTTTTAATTTTCAGTATGACATATAGAGGCAGACAATCCAACACTGGAGCAGAATTATGTTTTATTAGTTCCTAACCATCACTATTAATGTTACAATGAGCTAAAGTCTCAAAGGTGTGTGGTTAGGTGGCCCTTGCTGATACTCTCAATGCTGAGCAGGACAGTCTGTGGTTACTCATAGTAAAGTGAAAAAAAGATCCACTAAAGCTTCTGAAAATTGAAGAGTAAAAGAAAGAAGTATCCAAACAGATGTATTTATTTATTTTTAGTCTTGGCTTCAAGGTATCTAAATTCTAATAAGGTCAAGCAGAATCTGGGAGGATCTAGAGAATGCCAAATGCCCACCCCCCCCAAGCTCAGAAAGTGTTTCTGTCTCTCAGTAATGCTTTCCTGGATATCTTTTAAATCACTGTTATCTTAGGAAATTCAAAACAGAAGCTACATGTAGCCATGTTTCTAAACCTCGTGGTCACCATTAAGCCCTAGTTGGGGGGAAATAAGCTTGAAATAATAAAGAACTCTATGAAGCCAGAAGCTTTGCTTTCTTGGTTTCCCAAATTAGACTTTGATAGAGTGACCTAAGGAAAGTGTCAAGAAAGAAGGAAAACTCCCCCACCGAGCTGTGAATTAAAATTGTAAAATATTAGACTCTTATTTAGGAATCTATATATCCTCTGGATTACAGTGTTAGAAAAGAATTGCATTAACAGTGGAGTTTAAATGACTAGTTTAGGTGCCCAACTTTAGCATGAAATAAAATAGTCTGAGTATCATTCAGTGTTGCAAATTTTCCATCTCAAGTGCACTTGATTGCAGTAATTGGTACCCTTGATAAGCAGTTCAAGGTTTCTGCCTTTGTATTATGTCTTATGTTTAAGAACTTCAGAAGTGACCAAATGCAGTTCTGGATTCTGCTCAAATTAATGGGAAGCTTGGAAAGTTACAATTGTTGGACAGTAGAGATGGAGACAAGATAAAGAAACTAATGGAAAAAGCTGGAGAATCCCTTTCTAGGTAGATATGTTTGTACCAGGTACTTTTTTTACCCCTCTGCAGCCTCTAAAAGGTAAGCTGAGAGTCATTCCCAATTAATTTTTGCCTTGCTCATGTTCCAGAGTAAGAAAGTTACTTTACAACATGATACCAATACTAAAGCCTTTAAAAAAACTTAGACAAAACCCCCCACAACTCCCGAAGTTCTTTAGACAACATCAGCTTTGTAGTGTTATTTTTACTAAGACAGGGACCGAATAGATGGAATTTGTAGACAACTTAATGCAGGTCCAACCTGTGCTAAAAGCCCTTGTGAAATTCGGAAGTTTTCCAGGAGATGGCAGCAGGACATTGATGGAATAGCAACACGTTTTGATCTTGTTCAAATCGTTTCCCTAATCCCGGGCAGGCTGGTACTGTTGGCTCACATGAAATCCATAATCTTAACGGGAATTAAAATATTTTTTCAAGAGTTCTTTCTAAAAGGTTTGTTTTTGGAAGGTTGCTTGTTCTGTGTTGCTTGGTTGCCCAACTGAAAAGCAATTTTTCCTGTCCTTGTGGAGACACTTCTCCTTCATGACTTAGGATTTTTTCAGTTCACTTTAGTGGTCAAAAACAAAGAAGTTTCAGGAGTAGGGAAGGTGTGGAAAGGTGCTTAAAACCATAGGTAAAGGACATCTTTATGTTGCAAGGAAATTGTTGGGTTTGGATTGCAATATAAAAGTGCATCTGCATGCACACCCAAAAATTGGGGCACATCTGCTTGAATTTGGAAATGGCACTGACTAAACAGTGACCTGCCCCTCATTTGGGGAAAGGAGTGTTTGACTTGTATGCCTTATGCAGTGGGGAGAGAGAAGGTACAACATGAACATTTCTTTTAAAAACTTTTTTTTTTGGTGGAAAATGGCTCTGACTGCTGCTGCCTCCTTTCCATTATGTCCATCTTCCTCCCTAGTTCTCAGAATGTGTTATCCCTCTGCACCTTAACTCTCGTGCTGTGCTACCCACCTGATTTATCACCACTCAGAAGATAATGCAGAATAGGCTGAGCAGTGTAAAGGAAGTGACCCTGGGAGCAGCAAGTGTCACTTTGAAATAGTATCCTTGTCTTTAATGACTGTGTGGGCTGTGCTGGTTCTCTGCTGCATTTTGGACACCTCACAGTGCAGGTTGGGAACCACCTGTTCAGTCCCTGTCTGCATTTTCCTGCCGAGCTGTGGGGGCTTCATCTGTTCCTTTAGCTCAGGTTAGTGTGACTTTACAGAGCACTGAAACTTCTGCTTTTCACAGAGGACTAGAAAAGCTGTCACTAGCAAGGGGCTAAACCTTCCTGAGTCTCTCTCTTGTTATTTCTATGTTCATTCCTATTCTATACACTAGAGGCACTTTTCACATCTTGTTTCTCTGTGTAGTCAGGCTGTATTAGCTTTTATCTTGGATTTTTTTTGGTTAGTTTGTTTTCTTCTCCTCAATCTTCACCTTACATTTAAAAATGTCCTTAAAGTTGCCTGATCAACTTTGCAGCTGTATTTGCAACTCTTTCTTGCCAGTCTTTTTATTTTGGCATGATGTACACCTCAGTGTTATCTGGATCTGATCACAGTAGGTTGGGAAGCTTATTCCAGTTTTGCATTAACACTTTTGTGTGTTCAGATTAAAGTAGCCTGCAATTAATATTGTATTGTGACTTACCTTAGAGCATGTCTTGTAGTATCTTGTGCAGATGGTATCTGACTTAGGTTGGAAAAGTGTTCAAACTTCCACACTGCAGTGTGGAACTTTTAGTGCCCAACAGTAGCACCAGCTGGAAGGAGAAACCTCACAGCCCGAGGAACTTAAGTAAATTAATTTGATTATTTTAATTTTTAAATTCATAAATCGGTCTGAGCTTTTGTGCTAAGGGGAAATAAGTCTGTGTAATTACCTGTATTCTACACTAACATTTTATCTGACTTTCAGAAGTGGGTGCTTATATTCTCACAAAATCTTGAATTTTTGTGAAAATATAAATACAGAACAGATTCTGAACGGATTCATCATCTATGAAAACAGACTTTATCAAAATAATCCAAAATAACATATATCCTACATGCTTTGGAAATCCTGGAGACCACAGAGAAACATTTTACCTAATACAGCATTACACCCTAAAAACAATACAATGCTGCCAGACCACAAAACATCCGCAATTTGGGACAGCAGATGTTTCTACACATGCTTCTTTTTAAGACCAAGAAACAACACAAGGGAAAATAAAAAAGTTGAATATTGAGAAAGAAATGTAATATTGTAGAGCTGGAGGAAAACTGGATGGACAGAGATTTGAGTAATTAGCCTAAGAGTGCTAGGAAGATGTGGAAAAGTATTTGTCAAATGGAAACATAAGTATGTGAAAAAAAAAAAAAGACTTTTTTGTGTAACTCGTCCTTAAATACAATTTTAACTTTGTCTTAAAAATAGTACACTCATGAAAGCAAGAATTAGCTTGAAGTACAAAAAAAATCTGTCATTCTATGCCTGAAAAGAGTAACAATTACAGCTTAATTTTTTTTTTTCTCTAACGCCTTCTAATTATTTTTAATTTTATTTTAACTTCAGCTGATCCCACAGTTAAGGACTTAATTGGAGGCTTCACTGCTCTGCATTATGCAGCCATGCACGGGCGGGCGAGGATCGCACGCCTGATGTTGGAATCTGAGTACAGAAGTGACATTATTAACGCCAAGAGCAACGACGGCTGGACTCCCCTCCACGTCGCGGCCCACTACGGCAGAGACTCCTTTGTCAGGCTCCTCCTGGAGTTCAAGGCCGAGGTTGACCCGCTCAGTGATAAAGGTACTACCCCACTCCAGCTGGCCATTATCCGGGAGAGGTCAAGCTGTGTGAAAATCCTCCTGGACCACAACGCCAACATCGACATCCAGAACGGTTTCCTGTTGCGCTACGCTGTGATCAAAAGCAATCACTCCTACTGCCGCATGTTCCTCCAGAGAGGGGCCGACACAAACTTGGGGCGCTTGGAAGATGGACAGACACCCTTACACTTGTCTGCTCTTAGAGATGATGTGCTTTGTGCACAAATGTTGTATAATTACGGAGCAGACACTAACACAAGGAACTATGAAGGACAGACCCCACTGGCTGTTTCAATAAGTATTTCTGGAAGTAGCCGACCCTGTCTGGATTTCTTACAAGAAGTGACAAGTATGTATGTAAGAGAAGTTAATCACAGGACGCAGTGTCCTCTAAAAGCCTTCTTTGAATTTAGCCCCGGAAAAAAAAAAGCTTCCTCTCTGCCCCTTGATGCTGTTTAAATGCACTAGAAAATTTCTGGGAAGGTGAAGGGATTGTGGTACTGGGAATCTCTTACTTGGCAGAGGTGCTAATGTTAAGTATATTACATTTAAGTTAGTTTTGTTTAAATATTTACAGCAAGGATTCATTGTAAAATCTCATTTTATTAATGGCCTTAGCACATAATATTTTGGGGTTTTCTTTTGTTGTTTGTTTAGGTTTTTTTAGTGTCTTTTGTTTTGTTTTTTTATTGCCACGCAAATCCCCTGAAGTTGCTGGCTCTTTTATCTGCACTCTGACTAGAGCAGGAAAGAGCTTTGGCTGCTTTGTGTTCTCTCTTTCCCCTCCTAAACCAGACAACAAAATGCCATAGTTCATTCCTGCAACTTGAAGGGGTTTCATGTGCTGTGTAGCTTTGATTTGATTTTGTTGATATCTTTGAAATAAGAGATTTTAACTCGTCGTGACTCCTCATACTTAGAAAAAGTATTAGACTCCTAATACTGGGGTTGCTTTTGATTACCAGATTTTGGTGTACTGGATCTACTGAAAGTTTTCTCTTCCTCTCTCAACATGGAATGCTGTAATAGTGTTTCATAATTATAGTATTGCCTAAAGCATGTAGGAATTGTTGATTAGCATTTAACAGAGTTTGCCAATTCAAACATGTTAAGATGGCCTGATAAATTAACTTCCAACAAGAATGATCTTTGCACTACAGGGAATGGGGTATTTCATGTATCCCTTTTTCTCTCCTAGAAGTCCTTTTATTTTTTTTGGATGTGGTATTTTTTTAATGAGAAATGGGCAACCTATATACTTTGTAAAGAAACTGAAAGTCAGTGTGGGCTGGAAGTGAATCAGCTGGGATCTGGTGTCAGTAGCTGACACAAATAAGCATTTGGAATTTAATTTTTTTCTTCATGATTTCTGATGGTGTTTTTTTGCTCATATGTGAAACAGAGAATTTTTGGAAATATGTGAGTTGTTAATAAGAAATGCAAGCAATTAATAGATTTTGGTTTAATTTGCCTGCCCCTCCTCATTCAAACACATTTCTCTCAGGTTTCCTTTTTGGGAGCCTCTCACTATACAGCAGCACTCTCAGGGATTTTAGGAGGTGGTAGAATATCCAGACTTGAAATTTTTCACAGTCTTAGGATGTAAACATGAAGGCTTAGACTCCCTCCATGTTTCTCAGTGTCTAAAGAAGACTGGAAACAGGTACTGTAACGTTGAGTTTGCAGATTCCTTACCTTTAGGGTTTAATGTTAAGTAAGAAGTAAATTCTGCTGCAAAAAAAAAAAGTAGCTTTAATTTGTGTTGGAACTATCCCAGTTTTGTGCTAATGGAGGGAGAATTGGGAAAGCAGTGCTGACAAAAACACTTGAGCTCTGTGCTTCTGAGCAAAATAATTATGAATATATGTTTACAAAGAGCTATAAACAGACTCTGCTGCCCTCTTTATAAATATCCAAACACTGTCTTCCCTGGTTTTCCTGAGTAATTACTTTAATAAGACGCTGTATGAGAGAGGAGATGGATAAAGAGTGAGCTGGGATTTTAGTAGTGGAGTTCCCAGTTAAGTCTGACCATATACAGGGAATTGTTGAGATCTCGTGCTGTGGCATTTTGGGGAAGAATCTTGTTTATGAGTCTATTGCAATATGTATTTTCTAGAAGAAAAATTTACACAATTTTTAGGAATTCTTTTATTGGAATTCTTCCTGAAACTCTTTTATGGTTGGTAACAGTGCCTTAGTTGTGGGGCTTAATGGCAATTTCTAGTTCATTTACTTGAACGTTAACACTAAGTTCTTAATATAGAAATCCGTAGCTGTAAGTTTTATATGTGCATCTGAAGTTTGGAAGAGTATTTGGTAGTAAAACAGGAATTAGGTTTTTGGGTTTTTTTTACAGTAGACTAACATTTTTAAGCTTAAAGATTAATAGATATGAATTATGAAAGTAATCAAACCGATCTGTGTCTTCGTGTGAAAGCAGTTAAATGCTGCATATAATGGGATCCTGTTTAGTAGTCAACGTGTAAGATGTGACTGGCTTTTTTTTTATACTTTGGAAAACGTATTTGTACAGTTTCAGTTCCTCAGAAAACATCATGTGTGAATTTCTTTTTGTTTTGGTAGGTATTGTAATCGGTAATAATGGCAGCCTTTAGCCCAGGTCCCCCGTTGGGAATGACAGGCAAGAAACCAAGCTCTCAGAAATACTCAGTATTGGCCCTGAGAGTCTGCAAGAAGATATTGGATTTTGGGGTTTGACCCTGAAGGTCTGATATTCTTCCTGGTTACAGGTAGAGATTCCTTTGCTCCTAGAATAATTCCAAGAGGAAGTTATTCTATAGTTGTATTTCAGTGTTTAAGCACAAAGCTGGAATTCAGGAACAACAGTTTTTGATGATGAGTCTGCTGTTGCCTTGGTGTTCAGTCAGTCACTCGTGTATTTTTCTTTTCTCCTTCTCTCTTTTTTACAATATAACAAGAAGTAAAGTCTCCCTGTGAAAAAAAAAAATTCTGAAGATGAAAATTGCTCAATGATTTTATGAATCACCTTTCTTTTCCTTGTCTTTATTACACTTTCCTACTCCAAAAAAACTTTTATTGGCAACTGCCATAGTACCTGAGATCATCTGATAAAGGGTTGTTTTGGGGCTCTGCTGTGAATGCTTTGGTTTCATGAGGTCTGAACCTGCCTCTTCAGGAGTGTTAATGGGTTAAGCTTGGATTGCACATTGCAAATTAAAATAGAGGTGCATATATAGAGAATGTGTATGAACATAGAGATGCATAGAGGCTTTTATTGGGAGTGTATATATCTACAGAATTAATGTGCAATCACAGTCCTGGGTGAAATGATTTATTTTGAAGCCAAAGTTGAATGGGATTTGAGAATATTAAAACTTAGAGTGCGGGAGGTGGGAAAACTGCAAGTGTTAGAAAAATACTTAAATAATACTGGAAATTCTATTATGATCTCCAGAAGGGGACTGAAAAAAGCTTGAAAACTCCCCCCTCCCCATGGCTGTCCTTTGAGTGGCTCCCTGTTGAGGTGAGGGAGCAGAGAGGAGTGTGAGGAGCTGGGGGAGGGTGTGTGGGGCAGAGCTCAGAAATGGCTCTGTGCAACGTGGCATGTTGGTAACAGGTATCAGAGAACTCATTTCAGATCTGGAACAAGATCTAAAGGTCACCCAATGAATTCAACTAGAAATATTTCAATTGCATTCCCTTTTTTTAATTTTTCAAAGGGCAGATCTTTGGCTTTGACTGAAGAGTGTATTTTTGTGTTTAAATTTATATAGCACTGTAAATGTGCAGAAAAACTTACAAGTCCTGTTAAAGAAATCCTTATACAGTCTTTGTCTTTATCCTTTTGCTGAATCAATATAACTTTTCACTAGATTTATTTTTTTCAACTGCAAGGACATTTTAAAAAGTTTCTCTGCATAGTTTAAACTTCTATGGGTACAGAAGTGTCGTAGTGAATTAAGTTGATTTTTACATATTTTGTTACATGGATAATTGCAAAGGAAATGGTATTTTCCTGTGTGTTAGAACATAGAAGGAATCACAGGCTTTGACTGCTGGTTTCCTTGGGTGCTGCTGGAAATCTTGCAGTAATGATTGTGGTCTGCTTTGTCATCCAGTTACACAGGGAACTGGGGTAAAGGGATTATTTCATAGTTTTCTACTACCTCATAGTGCAGTTGACTGTTCATATTAAGTAGTTGAGTCACTTTGTGTATCTATAGACAGTTACATACTTTGAAAGAATTTTTTTAAGAGGCCTCTGTAAAAAAAAATAATTAAGGAGATATTTTCATATGTGGCATTTAAGGTACAGCCATGCTCCACTCCCATTTGTACACCTATGCTGTACTCTTTAAAAATCATGAAAAAATAGCATACAATGCTTGATGTTCAGAGCATTTTACTGTCTCCTAAAAACAGACAAACATTATGATATTGAAATTCTTAGCTGAATTTCCACAGCAATTTCAGTGAGACTGAATTTAGAGCAATGTTAAAAAATTAAAAAAAAAAATCTTAGCATATTCAAATGTTAATTTCATTGCTAAATACACCTGTTAAATATAACATTGAGCTTTACTGACATTCTGCTTTTTCATATATGAATTTTCAGCCCTAAATACACTTGGTACATATTTTCTGTGCCAGATACACTGAAATTTGATAGACATCTAAAACTCATTGTGGGGAATTGTTTTTTTGAAGAGCAATGAAAACATACTTCAGGCTCAGACATTCTAGCAGAGGCACACAAAATTAAATTAGAACTTTCCAAATAACTTGTATAATATCCAGTTAAAAAGAATTAAAGCTCTGTGTGTCCTGTGGGGCTGGACACGGATTGGAGGAGTTTGTTCATTTTCTCAATGAACACTCTGAAATTCTTTCCATTCAGCCTTCCACGTCTTACATTAATTTTTTAGGCCTATAGATTCTTGATATTAACTTTTTCTGACATTTTGGATGCTGGAAAAATCAAATATGCTCCCTATTTATACATACATATACATACATACATATCTATGTAGTTGTTTTTCACAGACTACAAGCCAATGCATTTCCTAAACTGTTCAATCCTATTGCAATGAGCAGCTGAATTCCCATTTCCCAGGTGATCCCATCCTCTCCCTGTGATCCTGTTTGTTTGTGCATCCTCCCCAGTGTGTTTCTTGGCTGGTGGGTGTGAGTTTCCAGTTGATAAATTCAATTATCTTTTTAATTCCTCCTACCTCCCAAAAGCCAACAAAATCAAAACTCAATTTAATTGCTGGCAATAACTGCATTCCTTCACTGCTGTGAAATAAGGGATGGATTTAAGAATTAGCTGCAGATAGAAATACTTACTCTGATATTCTGGAGGAGTTGCCAGTGTACATCAGCCTCGTTTCAACATTTTTTGTAAAATATTTCAAAAAACTTTTATTTTTAAGTTTCCTTTGTAGCTAAAAAGAAATTACCAAATGGTTTCTTGCTACTGTTTTCAGCCTTTCACAATTCCCAGGGGGGCAGAGGCTCAGTTTGAGAAATACCACTGTAAGCTTTTTTAGAGAATTGCATGAATATTGGAGAGAAAACTGTGGGCGGCTTTTGAAACATGTCACTGATGTTATTTTTCATTTTCTAATTTATTCCAAAACGGCCTGTCCAGTTCAAACCAATGACACTGATTGTTTGCTTTAAAAGTACTTTTCTTCTAGTGGTTAAAACAATAGATCAGAGAGGATCTTCTTGCAGCCTACGATGTATTAATTTCAGTTATTCCCAAGTTTTCTCTTGGGTAACACAAAGGTCAGGTCATGAGTTTTGCTTTGTGTTTTGCTCTGTGTCTTCAGTGGAGGATTCCCCCCTTTCCACCTTTACAATACTGAGTCAAAGTCCCCAAAAATCAGTGTTGTCAGAGGTACTAGGTCTGATGTGCCTCAATGATCCTTAAATATGGAGCTGGTAGGTGAGTTGGTGTTTTATTTCTTGGGAGCAGGAGCAGGCACAGGTGGGAATTCATCAGCTGTGGAGCAGTTTAACTGTGACACAGTTCTTTGTGCAGAAGTTTTGTCTGTCTCTGGGGTAGAACAGCAAACTCTCAGAATAGCAGAAAAATCTTGAAATTGTAAATTGGAAAGGAATGGAATACTGAGTGGAAATTCAAATTAATTTTAATAGTTTCTTGCTTTTATAACATGCATTTTATCCTTGGCTTTACTAGCAAAGGTTTATCTATTAATTATAATTTTAAAGGCTCATTTCATTATTTAAATAAAATAATTATTAGTTATTTAAGGAGAAACAAAGCTCAGGAACTTACTTTGTTAGCAATTTAGAAAAATGCTTAAATTTTAACATACTGAAGTCTGCTGCACCTGGATAGAAAAAAAACAATTGAAAAGCAGTTCCTCTTTATTCTATAACCCTGTTTTACATTTCTTCTGTTTGGAAGAAGCTTTTCTGTCATGTTTGGGACACTGTACACAAGAAATACATTGAGGAGGATTTCAGCTTTCCCTGACAGCACAGAGCACGAGCTGTGGAAGGCAAAACATGAACTATACATCTTATTCCTGTAATTAATACTTCTGATTTATTTATTACTGCTATAAAGCTTGCAAAATAAATGGACTGAAGTATTTCATGTTCTGGTGAACACATGAGTGAATGTGCAGCTCCACAGCAGCAGCAGGTGCCCTGGTGGGAACTGGGGTTGTGTAACAGCCCAACAACCACCAGGGTAAGAGCAACAAGGTGACCCTTAATGGATCAGGGATGTGCTGGCTGTTTTTAAGGTGATCAGTAGTTTTATGTCTCAGTTTTGCATGATAGTGGTAATTAGGTCAATTGTACCTTTCGTGTTTGTGGGGTTTTTTGTTTCTTTTTCTTTTAACTCTCTTCCTTTCCAGCTTATTTGCCCTAAATAACTTCCCAAACTTGTGATGCAGGATATAACCAAAGTTGCTATTTCCTAATCTTTTTGAAACAGAACTTTATTCCTCATTTAACTTGTCTTACTTTGCCAAATTACTAATAACATTTTTCATGTGCCAAACTAAGGTTCACTGACATGGGTCCGTAATCCTTTATTTTTTTTCTTTTTCATTCAGATGCAACCAAGAATGAGTAAGTGTTCCAGACACCGTTTCTAATAAATCACAAATGCATTAATAACCCTGGAATTTGCAAGGCGTGACCTAAGACACCAACAGCCACTAGATGTAGCAACTGGTGCTTAACACTGGAAATGTCCATTGTTAACACATTCCCAGGAAATATTTTTTAGGCTTATCAGGGGAAAATGTCATACATTTGATAATCGGGTCTTTTCGAATTAACTGATGACCAATTTCTTCTGGGTATTTTAAGTTGTCTGTTCCTTTATGTTCTCAAAAAACCCCATAGGATGTTAATTAAAAGGCATTTATTTCTGAAACCAGAAATCAGTGTCTCATAGCTGATTTATTGTGTACTCTACTACAAAAAACACACATAGATCTCTAGTCCTGTGTAACTGCTACTGCTGCTGTTTGCACTTAACTTCTGAAATGGTGCATCCTTTCTGAACCCTGTTTGCATTTAAAGCATTAGAACTATTTTTTTATCATCATAAAGAGTCCTCTGCTTGGTTTATTAACAAAAGTAACTTTCCCTGAAGCTTGAACATTCAGCTCTTGTCCAAGTTGCCGAAATTCTTTCCTTCAGGTGGAAAAAAATTTGCTAAGAAACAACCAGTGGACAAAGTAACTATTGGCCTGTATTCTAAGTCTTGGATTAAGGATAGAACTAAAAATAAATTGACGTTTAGGTATCGTGGTGATAACTATAATAAAAGTATTTTCTACTTACATGAAGGAAACTCAAAATTTCATGTTCTTTAATTTCAAATCTAATTTCTTTAAAAGCAGACTGAGACTATTGTCGTGCATTACTTCTGCTGGTTTACCTCAGATAATTTTAGTGCTTAGGATAAATCCCAGTGTGTACCTGTCTGTCAGCCCATTTCTATAGGAAAACCCACACAGGGGGAAAACAGGAGGAACTCGCTGTGAAGGGTAGCTGAAACCTTGGACAAAATGCTCCAAGTAGAACACAGGAAATAGTTTCATAATCTCTTTATTCTGTGCTTATCAGGAAGGTTTAATAAACTCATAATGTCAGTGCCTGTTTAGCTGATAGATGTTTGTTGCTGAGGGAGGAGGAGGATGGAGAAGGGACAGGCTCTGGGAGAAAAATCCCTTCCCTCCCCTCTGAACAGGTTTGTGGTGGTGAGCTGAGAGCAAATACTGCCCACCTGCACCAAGGCCTGTGCAGAAGGCATTTCCTCCTGAAATGTCCTGCTTAATTGGTGGCAGCTCAGGAAAGCTAATTGGAAATGTCCATTGGAGTTACTTGGAGCTCGTGTTGGTTTGTGCTGCTTTTTAAAGAGGTGATTGAAGCAGTCAGCTCAATAAAGTCACCTGCCTGCCTCTGCAAAAGCAAGCAGCCTTCTACCATTAACTTTAATATTAACCTTATCATACAGATAATGAAAGACCCAAGCTGCTCCATTGACAACAGATTATCTTGATACCAACAGAAGCACCTACACTGTTTGTGGTGCTGAGTATTTTGACTTGGACACAGTCAAATAAAGTCATCAAGTGCCATAACTGTGCCATGGCTTGGAGAAAAAATAATAAAGAAAAGGAACATTACACTGTTAAGTCAGTGGTCAAAATATTGATTAGCACAGCCTTGATGTGTTACTGGAGTAATTCCAGAAAAGCTATAGGAGAATGAGGAAAAAATGCAAAGGCAGGCAGTTTGGTCAGAGATTTGGAGTGGTTCCCATTTTGGAGTAATTAACTAGAGTTAAGAGGTACTGAGCATGTGGAGGATGGAGGTTTATATAAAGGTATGTAAAATCACGACTGGCGTGCAAACAATTATTCATTATTTTTCTTGTAACTCAAAGAATGGCAGGCATGCAATGAAGCCATCAGGAAGCAGATCTAAAATAAATAAAATTACTTTGTAGTTTTCCAGCCAACGCCTAATTATATTGTGAAATTTGTTGCCACAGGATGTTTTGGATACTGAAAGTATGAATGGGTTCAAAAAACATTAGGCAGATTTACAAAGGGCAAGCTATTCACAGCTATTAAAGACACAGATCTCTGTGCAATCTCTGGGTTAGGAAAGCCCAAAGGCAGCAGTGCTGAAAGCTGGAAGGGTTTATTGGGACAGGATTTCCCAATGTCTCTTGTTCTGCTCTTCTTCCCTTCCTTTCCTCCTTGGATCCATTGCTGGGTGCTCTCAGATAAAAGACTAGATTAACCTTTCTTACATTATTTTGCATAGGAGATCAAAAAACAACTGTTTTTCAAGGTGTTTGAGTAGTTTCCCGGTAAGAGTGAGTTTGGAAGAGAACTGATTGTTTCAGAAAATCCTTTCCAGAAACGCTGGGGTTTGTGTGATGTCAGTTATGCTTTTCCTCTGTGGACAGTGCTTAACTCAATTTTCATCTCTCTGTTTGACAAGGTTTTGGCTGCATCCAAAGCCTGAAGGCTTCATCTTTTCATTAGAAAGGAAAAAAAAAATCTGTCTATAACTCTACCACACAATCCTGGAATAACTTCTATAAATCCTTTTTGTCTCATTGTTTGAAAGAAAAGCAAGACCGAGGGGTTTTCCCCAAGTGTTACAAAGATAGAAAAAAAAACCCACAAGAAGTTAAATGGAGGAGTTGTGCTGTTCTACAATATATAAGCATATGTTGCCACCTGGTGGGAATCCTCATATGGATAATCTCACTTTACACTGGCATCAGGAAAATTGTGTTTAAGATGTAAAAATGTTTTTAAGATTCATCCCTTGATATCAATGCGTTCCTTAGAAAGATATTAACTTTCATCCTTTTTCTCTTGCAATTTTTCCCTTCCCTCTTAGAAAACAGCCAACCCCAGTGATTTTACTGATGTCTTAAAGTATGTCTAAAATGTGATCATTTTACTTTTGTGTGTTCCTTTTGTCTTTTCAGGACAGCCCAGAAACTTGCAAGATCTATGCCGAATTAAAATCCGTCAGTGTATAGGCCTTCAAAACCTCAAACTACTTGATGAACTACCCATTGCCAAGGTCATGAAAGACTACTTAAAACACAAATTTGATGATATCTGATATCCATGAAGAGAAGAACTCTGAGCAAGTTTAGTTATATTCCAGATACTGAAGAGGCTTGTTGCCTTGCACAAAGTATATCCTATGCAAATTCTGATTTTTCTGTGAAGTCAGAAGGCAGGTATACACTTCCTTGGGTTTTTTATACCACACGCTAGAAGGTCTTAATTTTTGGTTTTCTTGGTCCAAGTTTACAAGGTCCAAGCTTTCTATACAATACTGCATTTTAAAAATTGCTGTTGGTTTTCTGTTTGTTTTCACATGACGTGTGCAGACTTGCAGTGGAGATGGAAGTAGCCCCTCGGGGGAAGGGGTTGGTTTGAGTTGGATGCTGAGCAATGATTCAAGAAAATAAAGTTTGGAAATCAAGGCACCAGTCCTGCAAAAGGAGACAGAAAGCCCTCCAGAGCCCTGTTGGTTGGGCCCCTTGTCTCTGCCAGGTGTTTGTTTCTGCAGGACAGAGGGAAGAGCTGATAATCGACCTGTCCTCGGGTACTGTAGGAATATAATTTGGAAATTGAAGGAAAAAATGCAGCCACCCTGTTCAGTTTGAGGGTCTATGCATTGGCTTTTTTTTTTTGTATTTTTCTTTTCCTAATTACTGTAGTTGGGATGTCTGTAAAATCCAGGCCCTCTTTCCTGACATTCCCTGTTCATGGGTGGCTGTTAGTAAGTCTGTTTTTAGCAGTGACAGTACACTACAGAGAGGCATAGCCTCTGTATTTTTTAATTAACTTAAGAGGAAACAAATTGAGATTTTTTTTAAGCCAATGTATTCTGTTGCTCATACAGTGCCTCCTGTGCAATAATCTCTCTGATGTATTTTCCCTTTATATGTGATTCCCCCACTATTCCTCATTTAGTCTCAGTGCATTATTTGTGAGAACAGGAGCTGCTGCCTCACTGTAGTGTTGATGTGACATTACAGAAGTGATGCAGCAGTTGCTGTTCATCATTATTCCTGAATTTCATGAATGTATAACCTGCTTTATTTCACTTTCAGTTGAAATTTTATCTATGGGTTGGTTCCCAGCCAAATCGTGTCCACTTAAAAAAAGAAAAAAGGAAAAGAAATTGGCCAAACCTTTTTGTTTTAAAAGCAGTAATGGATTTTTCTTTTTGATTGCTCTGAAATTCAGTTTATTTCAGGTTAGAGAGTGGGAAGTGCACATAAATTATTAAGATTTTATGTGTACACTAACAAGAAAAGCCCCATTTCTGTTGAAAGTTTAAACTTTGCCATTAATCTGGAAGCAGCAACTGAAAGGAGTACTAAAATCTGGCTACTGAATGTGGTTTTCATGCTAGGTATTAAAAGATTTGTTAGAAGAGTTTTGTTTCTGATGGTAAGAAAAAAGATTAATTTCTTGATCAAAAGAAGATTGGGCCAAGATGTGCAGTTGTTTCACTCCCTTTATTTTCAAGGCATTACAGAGTCATCACAAGCTTCTTGCTGCCTTTATTTTGGCATCCAACTGGCTCTGAAAGAGCCCCTCTAATATCAGGAGTGGTTTTGTACCAATGGAAGTGGGAGATGAGAGGAACAGTGGCAGCTTTTGAGTTTCACACTGTCACTTTCAAAATATTTAATATGAAAAGCATGAAAAGCAAGGTGGAGCAGGTATACTCATTTAACTGTGCTAGTTCCTTTTAGTATCTCCTAACCCCAAAGTGCAGCTCCTTGAACACAGACCTTGTCACTGCTAATGGATGCACCGGAACTGTGGCAAGCAAGGGGGATTATCCCTCCCTATTGTGCCTGGCATTGCATCAGGCTTCCAAACAATAAGGGATTTGGGAGATTCATGGCTCAGAGGTTTGGTGATGGGATGTTGAACCTTTTTATCTGCAGCTTGTAGTGGTTCAAGTCCAGCCTGCAGGAGCAGTGACCAAACGTCCTCGGCTCAGCAGCGTGAATGAGCAAGTCCAGCCCCAACCCCACACCAGGTTGTAGAGCTTTGTAGGGCTTCCTCCAGGTTGTATCTCTGGTGGTGGCATCGTGCAGGGCCTGAGGGTGTGGGTGGAGTGAGAGCTCCTGTGCATGGTGATCTCTGATGGCTCCTGTGGAAGCAGGAAGGATCAGCCCTTCCCACCTTTGAGCTCTCCAAGCACTGAGGCAGCACAGACTGGCAGGTTTAAAGCATAAATCTTCCATTTTGTTACATGAGATCAGGATCTTAAAATTGCTTTCTTTAAAAAAACCCATAAAACAGACTTAGTATTGTTCACTACATTTGTAAGTTGGTCTAAACCAATGTCCTTCCCCACTGAATTTTTACAGTCATATTTTCTAAGGTAATCTAGAGTATATTTTAGTTGCAATCTATATAAAGGCAAATTATTTGTTCTGTCTGTTGCTGTGACTGAAGAAAATTATGGAAGACTTTGTTGGTAACAAGAATGCTATTTAATGAAGAAATGTGTAATTCCATTATTTATTGTTTGAGGTTTGTTTTTTTGTTATTTCTTTTGAGTAACTGACATCTAAAGGGAACACACATATGTTTCAGGCCAGTAAAAAGCCTTCCTTTTAATTGAGTTTTCATCCTGTCCTCTCCCCAAGGTGGAGGGAAGCCCTCACCCTTTTTTACAAAGCTAAGCCATCTCTTGTAGCTGGTTTCTCACCTTAATTCTGCAAAGCACCTCAGCACACGTGTCTCTGAACCTACTGATAGTCCTGTTCACTATCCTCAGTTATCCACGTGCTCAAGTGCAAAGGAAGTAGGATTATGCATTAATAATCCTATCCAAATTTCAATAATGGGGAATTCGGTCCATTTTTATTATTTTCAATATTGTGCACAAATACTTTGAGGAACAAACTGACCTTTGTTTTTCATTTGGACTAGAATGGGGAAGGAGAAGTGCATAATATAGACTTGTGATGTAGCCTCGTTCTGTTACCTTAAAATTCATGGTTGAACACTTTTAATGAACCTTAAAAAATTGGCAAACACACCAAAGAATCAATATGAGTAAAAGACTCTGATCATTAACAAACTGCAAACCTCATCCTTTAAAACAAAGCAGAAAGTTTTTGTAAATATTTATGTTTATAAATGTACAGCAGAGTAAGAGTGTTTTTTAGATTATTTAATTACCATATTTCTAAACTATTTACATTATAGACAATACTTGTTAGTTTGAAAAGCTCGAGTGATTTCTTTTTGTGTTGGGTTTGTTTTTTTTTTTTTTTTTTTTTTTTTAAAATTCATTATCACTCATGCTTGGAATAACTCTGGCTTCCTTGGAATAGCATGGAAAATTCAGTTTTCTGGCTCTGGATGGCAGTCATAGGAGAACACATCTGGACGAACTCATCAGATAAATACCCAGAGGCAAAAGAAAATATGTGGTGTGTTTACCAGGGTGGGCTGGGCTGGAGGAAAAACCTGCCCACAAGTCCAACTTCCATAACTCTGTGTTACTGATACCATCATGTATTTTGTTCTTCCTTTGCAATGTAAGTTTTTTGCTTTGGGTCAATTTGAATTTAAAAAAAAAAAAAGAAAGAAAAAAAAAGAAAAAAGTTAAACCGGTTAAAACCTATTTTTGGTTTATGTTCTGTTTATTTCTAATGTAATGTTTTAATAACATAATACCACTTTACACCTTTTCTCTCAATGTTTGTTTGTCTCTTCTACTCCTTTTCCCCCTCTCTGGTGTTACATGCTGATGCATTTGGGACTCAAATTTGTTCACACAAATGGGAGTTCATGGACTGTAAGGTGATTTTTTGCCAGTAAATATGAGCATAAAACTCATAGAATGGTTTGGGTTGGAGGGGACCTTAAAGCCCATCTTGTTCCACCCCCTGCCATGGGCAGGGACACCTTCCACTATCTCAGGTTGCTCCAAGCCCTTTCCAACCTGGCCTTGGACACTTCCAGGGATGGGGCAGCCACAGCTTCTCTGGGAAACCTGTGCCAGGGCCTCCCCACCCTTCCACTGTAGAGCTGGACTTTGGAAGGGGGAACAAATCAGGAGTGGTTGGGTTTTCCCTGCTCAGATTCCAGTGCAGCCCCTTCAGGTTTCTCTGACAGGTTCAACTTTCTTCCTCAAGCTCATGTAATAACTAAGATAAAAAAATGGACCAAGTAGAGGTCATATTTTGAGGTCCATTTTCTACTAATGAAAGTTGAATAAGGGGGGTACATATGAATATTTCTGGCACAAAAATAGGAACTGGAACATTTGGTTTCAGTTGTGAGAGTAATGTACAACCAAAAGTTGCAGTAAGGTTTTGGATCCTAAAAATCTGGAGAGGAAGAAGACTGGATTTAAAGATACTACTGCTAAAGAGTAGTAGGGAAAAAAATTGTTTTCCATTGCTCAGTAGCAAACTACACAAACATGACTGGGAAAACATACACTGTACAACCACCAGTTGTGTTTAGTGCTGCTGATGGTGGTTACTGACTGACTGGCTTGGCTTTGGCTGAATTTACTCAATGCTGTGCTGAAGACTTTGTTCCTGTTTATATATCATATTTCCTGTTTGAGTGTTCACTTGTTAAGTTTAAAACAATTAATGACTAATGTTGCTATTTAGAAAAACCTGATTTACAAGCTGTTGACAAATGACGTGTTTAGAATATACAACCTTTATATATATTGGTAGAAGTGGGTGATAGGGAATTGTACTTATTTTGTATGGCAAATGGGGTGGTTTTAAAAACGGGGTGGTTTTAATGTAGTAAATAAGAAAAAAATTGTACCTTTGACAGAAAAATTACCAGAGCAAAGAACAGGCTCTGCTGTGTCTTTACTTAAACAGCCTGGACCGAAACATTTAAATTCTTTTTTCCCTAATCTCTCCCCCCTACTTTGATTTGGGCTACTACCATCTCAAAGGTTTTATCCTGTTCTTTGAGATTGGGATAGTATTGAAAGGCTAAAGTTTGTTCTTTTCCTCTATCAGTGGCATATTGAATCTCTCCTATTCTTGGTTCTACTTCTTGACTTAATGTCATTAGCCAAAGTAAAGCTGAACATGTGATTTAACCCCATGGCAATAAGAAAGCAGATCCATACATTGCTGTATGAAACCATGCTACCAGGAATTCTTCAGCCAGTGCATTCCCCAGGGAGCCACAACGTGCAGCTGGAACAGCAAAAAGTTGGGATCGAGAGCTGCTTTGGCTTTTATTGGGAGACCTCCAGCTGTCTGGCGAAGCAGTCAGAGCTCCAGCTGTTTCCTCCACATCTGGGACCTCTAGTGCTGCTCAGGGCTGTCTGAGAGGTGCCAGGTAAGTTTCGAATGTCTTCGTGTTTGCAAGAGGGATGTTTGACACATCTACAGAGGTGCTTGTAAAAGGGTCTGAAAACATTTCTGTGCCTTCTCTCCAGGCAGGTTTCTCTGTTCTGGAGATTGTGTAGACTTAAAACAAGTGTATTTGAGGGTGGAGGGTGCTACAAGGTCGGTGTTTCCCACATTTTGGCTTAGTCTGTTGCACAGTTTTTGCAGACCCCTCAGCACCCATGAAATACTCCTAAAAGGTCTGGGAAAAGTGAATGAAAACTAAGCTTATAGGCAGTAGGCTATACAAGGGTAAATGCTTTCAGGAGAAAATTTAGGTCTGTAAGTAACTGATCTACAGCAAAGAGCATCTAGTCTTTGTTAAAGACTATAGAATTGGCTATAAATCTTCTGACTTGCAAAAATAGAGTTTGTCATCTTAATATGCTTCAAATATATCAGATATCTCCTGTCACAAGTAACTGAAGGTTAATGGAAGTGTTCTATTAAGCTGTGTCCTCATTTCTGACTTACACCATTGTAACTTCACTGAAGGTGGTGGTTACTCAACTTTTAATGTGGTGGGAAAGAGCAAATAATTCATTTGGATGGGCAGCTTGCAGTCCTGCTCCTTGTTTTATGGCCTAATGAGGAGTATTTTTGGAAGGTATTTGCAAAGCACTTTGTGAAGGAGCAGTAGGAGGGATTCTGTAGTTTGGGGCCAACTTTATAAGCAACCAGTAGACAAATTTTTTTTTCATCCTAAAAACATGGCCTGTTTTGATAGAGTTGCTTAAATAATTTGATATCTAGTCCTGAGTTGGTGATAGACATTTCAATTTGATGATCTATTCCATATCTTGAGTAACCTAATATATCTGCTTATTCTTTAATACAGGAGATTAAAGTAGATCTGCAATGAAATGTAAATTCATTTTATTTTGAAGGCCTAATTAATTTTAAGCCATTAGAGATTAAATTTTATATGTATTAGCATAACAGCAGGTTCTTCTGTTCTTTGCTGAGTATTCTTGCTGAGTATTCTTGCTTGTAGTCTGCATTTCCAATGTGTTTGAAACACAAGGTGGTGAGTTTGAGTAGCATTTGTGGGTTGTAACACTCAGAGCTGCCCTTGTCCACGATAAATTGGAGCCTAAAGTGATGCTGAAAATCCATGTCCTGTCCAGCTGCACACCAATTCTGTCTGATTTTTAGGTTCTCATCTGTTCCTACCTAGCTATAACATTTTCAAGGGATAACAGAAATTTAGATTCAGTTTCATCAAAGTGCTTGATTTTTAAATGTCAGAGGTTTAGAAGACTGCAGGGTATGAGTTACTGAACTGTGACTTCCAGGCTGTGCCTGTCTCGACCAGCTCAACTTGAGATCCACCCCTTGGCTCTCTGGATGCTGCTCATCTCATAATGGATTTTAATATAGCTGCTAGAAAGCAAAACCAAGTAATTTTTAGAGAGCAGTAAGTCTGGAAATAAGGTGACCAGGATGTTTTCTAAGAGGATGAAATTTAGATGTGTGTGGGATTGTGTGTGAGAGAAAGCAGAAAATGTGGCTTTTGATCTTTACAGAAATGTTTGGTATGTGGGTTGTTGGGCTCAGAAGTTTGAATGTCCTTAATATAAAATAATCTGTGTGAGTATTTCAGTCTGTTCCTTTTCGACTTTGGGTGAGTTATTTAATGGTTAGTGAGCCAGAAAAAAACCACTGTGTTTTCTGATGGTTCAGGCACCCTCCTGATGAGTGGAAGACTTGAATTAAAGTTCCCACTCTGAACCAGGCAGAGCAATTAAGGATGGGGATTTGCACTCACAATCCCAGCTCTTAGTGCTGTGATTACAGGCTTATTAAAATTGTACCACAGTCAGAGAGCATAACAAAACTGTTACACAATCTCCAAGGCTGACCCTGAAAGGTCCCTCAAAGCAGGTTCCCAGCTGGATGGAGCTCACCCGGATGTCTCTCGCTCTTGTGAACAAATGGCTGATGCTTGTGGGGCTTTTTTGTCCCTACTTAACCTCTAATCTACCTGGGAAAATGATTTCAGGCCTCCTTGTGGTTCCATGAGCACCCTGCCTCGAGCTCTGGGGTGTTTGTGTTTAGGTGCCACGTCCTTGGAAGTGTCCAAGGCCAGTTGGATGGGATAGTGGGAGGTGTCCCTGCCCGTGGCAGGGGGTTGGAATGAAGGGAACTCCAAAGCATCCTGTGATTCTGTGAGCACCCACCTCCTCCCAGCTCTTGTCTTTGATATCAGTGCTGACCTTCTCTTCCTCTCCACAGCCTGTCTTCCACACCAGGGCACTGAGGAGCACAGGGAATGAGACATTCCTTGCTCCAATCCCTAGGAACTGGATTGAATGATATCTACGTGAAAAATCCAATGCAATGCTAGTTTTTGTGAAACTGCTCAGGAATCCTAGTACTTTTTTTTTTAATTTTATTTTATTTTACTCTGCTTGCTTGGTGAAAGACTCAATACTTTTTTTTCATAAAACAAAAATGTCTTAACCTTGCAATTTCATTGACTTCAGTTCTGATGTTTCATTCCAGATCACTGATTTCTCTCATGGTTTTTTTAAGACTCTTAACACTTAGCAAACTTCTTCCTCATCGCAACCAGTTTCTATTTCAATGAATCAAACTGATTAAGGGCACAACAGGATCTTACAGTGACATATCTGCACTATTAGTACTATATCCTGTAACTCTGATTTTAATTTGTTCATGTCCAAGTAAATTAAATTAAGGGGCTTTTTTAGGAGTTTCATCAGGTGACATCAAGCAATAGTAGAAAACAGTTTAATGATTCTAAAAAAGAATTCTTTGAAAGATGCCCAAATAGTTTCAATCTTATCTGGTAAAGAGCTTCATACTACTGTTCCTGCAAATTGAGTGTTGTGGTTTGTGTTTTCTTCTTCTACAGCTTGGGCACAACACTGATTATTTTTCTACTCAGGACATTTTGCCAAAATTTTTGAAATCTGCCATTTTAAGCAAAGAAAAGCTTTCCTGAACTTGAATTGCTTTCACAATTCATTGGTCTTCCTTCAGTCGTGGTAAGAGAAGAGCTTTTAATGAGAACAGACGCCTTGTTTTAAAGTGCATTTTTAGTGCCCCCTGTATTTTGCCCAGATGTTCAATGTCTCATCCAGTACTTTGTTAATTTGTAGTTATCATGTCAATAAAGAGGCTTTTTAGCATATACATGTAGCATAACAGTTATTAGTTATATTGGTATATACAGCTGAACTTGCTGGCTTTGAGTATTTCCTGTGCTTCATAAATACTTGTATAATCTGTTGTGCAGGCTCAGCTGTTCTTAATTCTAATGTGATTCATATTGTGCTTAGAAATCTGACATTCTTGGCTTGTCAGAAATATTAATATATGTTGGTGCCATATCTATCGAAAATTGACATGTTTTGTGCAGGGCCTTAATTTTCACTTCTTTATATTGCAGAGCAATATTTATTTATATTGTTGAGCAATGTGGCTTTGTTTGCTTTTAAATTTCCCTCTCACCTTCAGCCCTGAGAAACCAGGAATAATTAGATTATATCTTTCTCTTGGCTCACACAGTTTTCACTTGCAGTGAATTATGCCATGCAAAACTATCCCTCCAGTGAGAATTTGGTTGTCATTGTTAGGAGCCACATCTGGACTGTGTAACACTTGGTGCATTGCACTACAAACACTCTTTGCCCGTGGCTCGGAGTCAGCAAGTAGGAATTGCTCTTTCCTCTAGCAGAAGTGCCCTGCTTCACCTCCCCAGGCCTTTGTGCTGTGGGCAAGGCTGTTGGACAGACAGGGACACTGCTCTGAACCTCCAAAGCTGGTGTGACCCTGACCCTTGCCAGCCAAAATACTGCAGGAATGTTGACCACCATGTGGACAAGTCCCATTTCCTCAGTGGGTCATGGAGGACCAGAAGGGAAGTCCAGACTTCTGTCTACTTGAGCCAAATAGTTTATCCTGATACCTGGATGAAAGTTTAGCTTCAGGAAAGAAGTTTGAATGCACCTTTAAGGTCTGTATGGTGGTGAATGAAAAGCCTTTTCTGTTCAGCCCCTTCTGTGTTTAATTACCCAACCGCAGAGGAGCTGAAGCTTTTGTTTCCAGGTTGAGTCCTGATTTCAGCTGGGAAGTAATGAATGTTGCTGTCTCTCTGTACAGTCTTTCATCCTGCTGATGATATCATTTTCTTGTGTAATCATGGGAGTAGTAAATGATTCCTATTCAGACTTCCTCTTTAAAATCAGCCCTAGTTTCCCTCACTCCCCACAGCTTTTGTTGCTGTCATCTCTTATGCCTTGCTCTTCTCTGGATATGTGCACAGTACAGACCCACCAGTTCTTTACTGAGCCTGTTTGATTCTGACACGATAAACCCAAACCTTCTTTGGAGAATTCTCTTGGTTGTGAAGTAAAAAAGAAGCAATGCCACTTGGTTGCTCAGAGAAGAACACAAAAAATGTGTGGACTTCCATTTTGGGTGTTAGGTTGGGGTTTTTTTTCCCCCCATATCTGCAGGGTCAAGAGAACACCAACTGCTCCAAGCAGAAGTGCCCTTACAGGCAGAAACAGTGGTGGGTCCTCTGATTGCTCACCCATTACATTTTTCCTTGCATTAAAGCTGTACTCAGAGTTGGTGCTGGAGGAAACACTCTGGTTGAAGCATAAAGCTGGACTGATGCTGAGTTGAGACAGCAATTAGGTGCCATCATTTTCTGTTCATACAGAGGAAAATACACATCCTAAAGCTTCATCTCTCTTAGTTTCCTTTCCTCATCCACATCCTCTCCCATCTCCTTTTTCCAAATACATTACAGCATCAGCAAAGGCAACTATTCTGCGTCGAAAAAAAAATCTATTTTGAATTGAAACCCTGAATGTCTGTTTTGTGTAATATTAAGAAACATAGAGTTTTATTGTAGAGTGTAAGTGAAGTCAGGATACAACTGCACAGCTGTCTGTCCACCTCTGTGCAGTGGGATCTGTTCCAAGGGCAGGAGATGAGCTGACGCTCGGTGAAGTTCCCTTGACTCATCTGCCTTACCAGAACATACCACAGCATGGGGACATCATGTTTTTTAGTAACATTTATTCTCCAAGTAGCTCCTCACAGCTGCCTCTTATTCCTGCCGTGCACAGATGTGAGGTTACAGTGCAGTTCTTCCCCCAAAATGATGGATTGCTATCCTGACCTTGACTTGTGTTCCTATGGAGGTTCACGGCCATAAAAACCACTTTGTTCAAGAGCAGTGGCTGTAACAAATAAGCTTAACTAAACCATTGCTTTTTCACTTTTACTGATTCCACTCTTCTGCTTTATGACAGAGGTTCATACGGAGAATTAGATCTCAGTGACATTGTTTAAACCTCTTTATCCTTGTCTAATTAACTGAATGCTTTAAAGATGATTCATATTGCTTGACACTCTTGCAGCAAAATGCTCTTTCTTTTAGGTGGAAAGTGAAGGCAAAGTGCAGATTAGAAATTTGAATGGGCCTTCCTTTCAGTTACCGAAAAAAGGGGGGGTTGGGTTTTTAAGTATTTGCTTGAACTTTCACTAGAAAATGCTATACTTTTCCAAGATCTGGTGTGATGATCCAGGTCCCACATACACAGTTTCCCAGAAAATGTTTCTTAGACAGATAAGCTCAAAAGATGTTGTAACTCCTTTTTCAGTGCAGAGCAGCTTCATCACCTGTTGCAGAGGGGCACCAACTTGTTTTGGAGGTTGTGACTTCACCTTTTGGTGTGGACACCTTTTGACATGGTGGTGGAACCCAGGACTAAGTACAACCTTCCCTCTATTCCACCATCCATCTCCCCATGCTTTCAGCTTTGTGGTCTTGGGAAGTGCAGTGCAAGTAGCTAAGAAGTTGATGAGAGGGGGGAGCAGGACTGTTTGATGCCCCCTCCACTGCACAACTGTGGTCTTGTAGCAGATTCTTTTCAGTTTTGCCAGCTCACTCAACAAAGACACACTGAAATGCAAGTTTTCTGCCATAGAATGAGTTCTTCTTCCTAAGCTACCAGAATGACTTGGTTTTGCAAAACATTCTGTTGCTGTCCCTTCCAGAAGGCGTGGTGTGAGCAACAAAGGCAGGGTTGAAAGATGCAATGGGTTCCCTTCCTCCTCATGGCAGGACTTAATGATATAAAGAGCACAGTATTTCACTGGTGTTTGTTGCCATTTCTGCTTGTGGGCTTTTCACAATACTGTGGTCGGGAAGATGACAAGATAAAGGATGACTAGAGTAGATCTGCTCCCTCTTGTAGAATAGGAATAATTCCCTTTTCTGATTGTGTTTCCTCTCCCCTCCTTTGGAAAAGATGACTCAGAAATCCATGACAAAAGAAGTTCATTTGAATTTCTATTAAACCTTGAAAAGCTGCTTTTATGAAGTCCTGTTTGGAGGCTTTCAGCAGTGGCCTTTGACAAGAGCAGAAGGCAAAACTGAAACTCATGGTCCACACAGTCTGGTGTCAGTGGGTTGCCCTTGGCTCTTGCACAGTATTGCAAATGGAAAATGAGACCATTACACATTCTTGGGGGTATGCTGTGGAATACAAGCCCTCAATAGCTGTAATAGTAGGAATCCCTACCATACAAGGCAAAATTACTGTTAGCTAATCAGAGAAAAACCCCACCAAACCAGCAGAAATCTGCTTTTCTCTATTTGGAGGTGAAGAGAAGAAAGAACTGGCTGAATGTGATGACTTATTTCCTTGTGCCTTTATAAAATTCCTTATGCTCTTCTAAGAGTTTGTGCATCAGCTTTCATTTTTGGTAGTCTGTTCAATGGTCGTCTTACATACTCAGAAGAAAGACTGCTTTTTTCTTCTTTGAAACAGCATAACAAAAGTCTCAGTAGATACAGAGATGAAAATATTCAGTCCTCTGCTCCTTGGGTTTCAGGAGCAAAATTATTGTTCTCTGTTCTCAGCACGATGTGAAAACGTGTGGTGCTGAAAACAAGAGCAGCAGTTTTACAGTTCTGTGTTATGGGTGTAGAATAGGTGCATCTACCTGGACAAACTGTCACTGACTTCATCACGACTTTTTATGCCAAAAGAGACTCTGGTTGCCCTTGTCAGGAGATAACATTTAGGTTACTATCAGGTTTGCAAGTGGTTGTCTGAATTCAGTGTAAATCTTAGACATGTGGTCTTGCTCTGAAGAGGCTACATGGTCTACACCCAGTTATTGGGACTTTTTCTTACTGTGCAAGCAAAGTGATGTTGTAGAGCAAAGATTCTGGTTCCTTCAGCTGAAAAAACTTTGGTTTTCCTTGATATAAGGCTTTAAATCCAACCAGGTTTAATTGTCCCAAGTCACTCAGTAAGATACACCAGTAACAGCCCTCAGTGTGTGAAGGGAAGTCACTCCACACCTCAGGCTTTCCATGTGGGCACCTTGATGGGTGTTTGAGCCCTGCTTTCTTCTTCCCCCTTCCCTTTTGTCAAAAAGCAAACACCTCCTTTGAGGGCTGGAAAGGAAAAGCCATTTCTGTATTTTTCATCTTCTGTGGAGTAATCAGAGCTCCAGATGATTAAAAAATATTGTTTTCTCAAACTGATTCCTACTTGTTAAGCAACAATTCAGAGAGAGAGGAGGCTCAGAGTAGGCTCAGGCTGTGATTTCTTGGGGAGGAGTGATTCAGTGCAGAAGAAAACAATGGGCACATTGTCATTTTAGTTGTGCAAGATACAATTTTTAAATAAATACCCTTTCCCTGGTAACTGTGACACTGAGCTGCTCATTTCAATGCTGGTGTCCTGTGCTGCTGCCACACAGGACAGGTTGCCCAAAGCTTTATGGGTTGCACAGGTTGTTCAAACTTTGCTCTCCATAACTCGTTCTGCTGAGCTACAGCTGATACCAACTGTTTTTCTTCAGTTCATACAGCTCAGGATGATGTGGCAAGTCTTCATTTTTTCTCTTTTGATAGATTGTCTTGAAAGAGAAGTTCAAAAGACAACTTAGTGTGTTTTTAAAAGATGCCCACCAGGTTTGAGACATAAGTATAGAGGTCTGGACCAATATTCAACAGCAAGGTAATCTGAAATTTGGGAAAATCTCCGAGTTCAAGTTGTCAAGTTATTTCAGTGAATCAGGTTTCTCTACACTAGATTAACTGTT
This sequence comes from Calyptomena viridis, assembly GCA_013390005.1. Lineage (NCBI taxonomy): Eukaryota > Metazoa > Chordata > Aves > Passeriformes > Eurylaimidae > Calyptomena > Calyptomena viridis. Next base: position 65,548 of record WEIV01025298.1, on the reverse strand, counting down.
TGTTTTTAAAAGCCATTTTTAGTGCTAGAGAAATAATGTAATATATGATAGGTCTGGTTCTATGTTTCTTGTATTTAAACAGTTCTCAAAATAACAGGTGGCAATGGGAAGGCAAATAATGGGAATGATATGAGGCCATGCCTTGAGAAATATTTTTTCTTACATCAACATTTGAGTTTATTTCTCCAGGGTTAAAATCTGACAAGTCATTTCTGCACTTTTCCCTGATCTTATACCAGTCTACATCCATGAAACTCAGCACTTGGTCTCTGTAGCTTGTTTATCTGACCCAAACCCTGACATCGCTACTATTGAAAATAATTTTATTTCATTAAAAATGAAATGGGGGAGATTTTGCAGATAATCCTTAGGCAAGGTCACTTTTGGTGTTTTTTAAGCGAGTCGTTTTTGCAGCTCTGGTTGTGCTGAATATGCGGAGGAGCCCGTTGGAGGCCTGGGAATGAGGGCTGGATCTCTGCTGGCAGCTGTTCCTGGGGTCCTCACCCATGCAGGGGACAGGGCACAGTGTCACTTGGCCCTGCCAGAGCTGCTCCTTTCTCATGGCTCCCCTCACAGGCTGGCCCTGAATTTTCTAGACTAAACATTGGAGCTGTGTAATGGCCAGTAGGGTCAGGAAGGACAAGAAGCCAAGGGGTTCAGACTGTGAGTATCTCACTGTAGCTCACTGGCTTCTGCATGGGGCTGAAAATGTGGAGAGTAGAGTCTTAAAGATGTATAATCTCTATAGTCAAGCCTGCTCTTAATTAGCAGTTTGTTCTAACAATTTGCATTTTTGAATTCTGCCTTCCAGCTCATCCAGCTCAGGGCTGTGTATTTACAGCAGTTGCCTGAACCCTAAAGGTTTTCCCCTCAAACCACCATTTCTTATTGAGGGTTTCTAACACTTTTTTGGATATAAGCACAGCAGTTAATGGATCATTCCCTGCTTGAATTCACTTCAGGCAGCTATTTGCATGCACTTTTTTTTTTGTAATAACAAAATTAAAGGGTGTGTTAAGAGACTCACAAGCAGCAGATGAAGCAATAAGCAAGCAAAGAGCATTTGTATGCAAATGGTCCAAGTGCTCTGTCAGGTTCTGGGATCTGTTAGCCACCTCCATGCTTCCAAAACTTCATCCCCACCAGCTCTTTGTGCTGAGGCTTTTCCCAAAGCCTGGAGAAGTCAGTGGGACTTCCCAACACAACTGAGGGGCTTCAGACTTGGGTCTGAGAGAGGAATGAAGCGAGATGACACCAACCATTCTGATTTCCCTGTATTAGGAAGGCTTTTCCTACACTGTGAATAAAACCAACTCACAAGAGCCAAAGAATAGCCCAGCTTTGGAACCTCTCTTACTGTCATCTGTATCAGCCACTGTCTTGATCTACTGACCTCAAGAGCTGAAAGCAGTGAGGCTCTTCTGCCTGCACGAGAGAGCCAGCAGCCACTCGAGCTGGGACTGGAAGAGATTAGCAGTTTTCGTAGCTTCTGGCAAAAAAAGGAGGACAGGAAGCATGATGACCAGTGTGTCAAAGCTCAGTTTCCTTGTGTACAGTGTTTGAGTCTGTTGAGTTCACCGTGCAGTTTTCCCTTGAGTTTGCAGAGTGGGTGATTTCCATCCTTCTCCCCCATCCCTCATGCCTGCAGTGTCTGGTGTTCAAGCTGTGAGAACCCTGAGTAATCCCTCTGTTCCTCAGCTGAGGCAAGCTGGAGAACTTCCAAACTCTGTCCCATCAGTGCCATTACCTTTTTATTACCAGGATCACAAGGTGCTCTTGTGCTGGTGGGAATGAGTGAAATCTGTTGGTTTTATATGGCTTTTGAGTTGTTCAAATGACTGTAATAAGCTGCTTTGCATTATAGGACAGGCAGATCAGTATCTCAGGAGACCTCCTAGGTTTGGCTCTTTTTCCTTGAGCTTGATAATCAGGAAGGATAGTCCCTAATGAGAGGAGAGGGAGGGAAGAAACAAGGAGACATGTGGCATGTGCAACCTGGAAAACTTGTCTCTGAGCTTGACTTGACTCCATCTAGGGAAGGAAGCTGATGCTAATGGCTCTGCATGAGATAACAAATGATACTGGAGCATGTGTTTTCTGTGTTCATTACAATATGTCATGGGGGGTGGAGAAACAGGATGTATAGTGTGTGCTTATTTCTGGAGCCTCAGGAGAGCTTCCCAGATGTTGAAAAGAAGTAAGGAAGAGTTGGAGATAAAGGAGAAAGACCTCCAGGGTGGGACTGTAAAAGCTGATCCAGAATAGGAGTCATTGTGTTTTGCTCAGTCACACCAGCTGGCTCCAAGTGGCAGGGGAGCTTTCCAGATAAGCTGTGGACAGTAGGAGCATAAATAAGGGATTTGGTCCAAAAGGGTGAAACAAAAAAAACCTGAGGGATGCAATACACCCAGAAATAATTATTTAAGCAAGCTCTCCTTAAAAACAGCTGCTGGGTAGATTGTCCTAATGTGAGCCTTAGGTCTGGTGGGAAATGTGGTGGTGCTCTGTTTGTTGATAGTTGTTGTTTAGTTGTCTTAAACAGGACTTTTAAGGAACACTCTGGTAATCCCACTGCCATGTGTAGCTGTGTGCTGGAGATGGTTCTGATCCATGTGCTTGGCTGTCAGGGACTGCAGCAGTGACTGATGGGACTCATTACATTCGATCACTATGTGCTCACAGCATATGGTTTTTAATGAATTATCACATTCTGGTCCTTCCCCAAGGCTTTCTCCAGACTTGCCTCCAGTCCTGTGTAGCCTCTCTGGAAGGGCAGCAGTGGGGTTGGTGCAGCAGCCCCACTCACCCAATGTGGTTGCCTGGTGATGCTGCTTTTTTTTCACATCACTCTGGTGATACTTTGCTGTGTTTTAATTTAATCTCTGCTAAAATCAGAGTTCAAGATCTCTTCTGTTGCCTCAGCATGTCATACTTTCTTGTCCTAATCAAAGGGTATGTTTTTCTCTATACACACACACTCCTGTAGAGGAAAAAAACCCCACCAAACTACAAATTAAAAAAATACAGGCTTCCCCACTATTCCCTGTCATTTTGTGTATTTGCAAGAATCCAGCTGTTGCTCTTATTACTAGGTAAGGAAAACCCAGAACATCTGGCTTCCCTGTGAGTAATATTGTCCTGAATTCAGAGTGAATAAACTCTGGCTGGTTAGTTATTCCCAAAAAGTCATAACATTGGGAGATAAGAAGTTAGAACCCCGTTTCCTGCAGTCACTGACCTGTTCCCATGTCCTTGCCTTTCTCACAACTGGATTTCCAGAAGTGAGTGGTGCCTGAGCAAAGCCCTTCTTGGCACAAACTTCTCGGATGCATCAGCCCTGCGTGGAGTTTGTGTAGTGGGAAATGCCTGTGACTTGTATCAGCTACTCATGGGAGGGTGAAAGTGTGAACTTTGCAAAATTCCCAGTCATGGATAGATTGGCTCAATCAATCAAACAGGTTGATGGGGCCACAGCCTTTCCAGAATCCCAAAGGAGGTCAATGCTCACTCTTCCTCTGCTCCAGGGAAAGCAAAGATAATCTGAAAAGGTACATTTTGAAGGCTTCAGCAAAATACTTGAAAATGGCAGAATTTTATCCCAACTGTCATCACTTGTTGCATCTGTTGGAGTGAAGTGGGTGGATGAGGAGACTAAATCAGCAGAGAGCTGTGAAGGCTGGGATGAAGGGCAGTGCAGCTGACAGATAATGGGGTGATATCATCCATTTCCTGGAAAATGAGATGTTTCTGGCCAAAAGTATTCCAGACCCCGAGAGCTTAAGTGAGCTGGATAGTTCCTGGAATATTTTAAACACATAGTTCAGTAGTCTAGGTGTAATGTGATTAGGGATGAGTAACAGCAAGATATGACTCAAGATGAAGATTTCTGGTAACTCTTCTGTAGGCCACAGTGAGAATTACAGGCAAGGAAAGAGAGGGGGGCTGAGAGAGATGGTCAGGATATAGGAAAAATTTAAGTCATTTAACCTTTGTCACTTTGGGAGTGGGGAGCTCTAACTAAGAATTAGAGAATTTTTTTCTACACTATAGGAAGATTTGTGGATTGAAAGTATTGAAACAACCAAAAATGCCGTAAGAGAGGGGAAGATTAGGAACCAGCAGATAGCTTGCATGTCCAACAGGTGGAAGAAGACCACATTGCTGAGCTTTTGGGAAGTGGGGAAGAGGATTTTTGGTTACTTGTTTCATTTACCTTCTGTGGACTCTGATGTCTATGGTCAGTCCTAACACATGGAGAGTCCTTATGAGAGAGGCTTGGCTTCAGTGGTGGAAGGTAGCAAGACACTTTTGGATATTATAGTCAACTCAAGACCAGGAGGGATTTTACTTGCCAGCAGTTTGATTTTAAACTTTAAATGAAGCAAAAACTGGACAAGGAATTTGTATGTGTATTTCCTTGGTGATAAGTGCAAGGAAAATGCACACCAAGGTTTGATACCTTGGGGTGGGAGGGTGGGGGAACTGCTCCAGCACTGAGATAAGGATGCTCATGTACAGACACACCTGGATCACCCAGGTACTCCCATAGGGGCAAGCTGGGTTTGAGCTCCTCTACCAAAGAAACTAGGAAAAAATTAGAATTATAGAGGCAAAAAGAATACACTATATCAACATAAATGAACCTTACTAACACATCCAACAACTTTCCATCGAAATCCTCAGAACAATAAAAATAAACCAGGGCTCCTCATGCTTCATCCAGCTGCTGAAATCCAGGTGCTGTTATGTTAAGATAGAACACACCTCTCTGGGCTGCTCTCAGGTATTTGGGCTTAGGAGGATCTTTAGAAGATAAACACAAGCTCCCACCCATCCTGTGATGTGTCTCACCTTCACAGCAGTCTGTCCTTAGCCTGTCTGGCAAATGTGATCTTGTCTTTTCTCATTCTTGTAAGATCAGTTGGTCAACAGTGAGTGTCTAATTATCCTGATATTGGCTGGTTTGACTTGGTGTTTCCAGACTGTCTCCTCAGAGGAGAACAGGGAGTGTGGGGGTCAGGGAGGATAGAGACATGGTTGGGACTAAGCACAAGCCATATTGAGGGTCTTCTAAATGCCAAAGAAAATCAGCCCCGAAGGATGAACTGCACACAGGAGAATCCCAGTGGTGTAGTTGGTAGTGAGATCCCAGCGTGGCTGGGGATGGCAGGTATTTGCAACATGCCCTGCTTCTGTTTTTTTATGGAATTATCTGGGTGCTGCAGGTGAGAGGAAAACAGATCCCTTTAAGACTTTTAAAGCTTCATTTGGAACCAGCAGCTGTTTGTCAGTCTGAGTAGTTTTCTGGCAGATGGAACCTCCTGGCCCCCTCCGACCTCGTGTGTGTCATCACCATCATCACTAAATCAGCTGTATTGTCATGTGGGATCCTAGAAAATGTGGTTTTCCTTTGCTTGAATCCAGAATTATTAAATGATGTGATGTCCTTGTTACACAAGGTGGAGGCAGGAGCAACACTTAGAGAAGGAGCAAGGAGAGGTGGCAAAAGCCTTGAAGAAAGTCAAGGTAGATAATGTTTCCTTTGCCTTAGAACAGGGAGCAGGTAGGAAATAAGACCTGGAATCATACACTGAGTGTATAAATATATTCCTGGAATTTGTAGACAAGAAGTCCCTGCCCTCCATTGAAGAGCACAACTGCTGGACATGAGATGTCAGAGGCAGGGCTGGTGGCTTTTGGCAGCGTTCAATGAGTACCAAAGACAGACCTTCAGTTTTATGAATTTCAAATCAGTCTTTTGCAAAACTCTAAAGCTGTAACCCTTCAGGTCAGGCAGTGGCTCAGTAGAGTTCAATTACCTTGTAATGGAGAAAAAAATCTAAATTATTTTTTATTAACTGTCTTTTGAAAAGCACTGGAAGTCTCTATGTGGCACTTGAATTCCAGGAGAGCACCTTTGGAACAATCTGTGTTGCCTTCTGAAATACTGTTAAGTAGAAAGCCAAGAATCAGACCACCTGATTATGGGGCTAATAGTTTTTAAAATAGGGTTGCTTTGAATTCTTACACATTATTGAAAAAGAAATGAAAGAAAAAGTGTCAGAGAGTTGACTGAGTTACTCCATGCAAATTTCAGACTGTGCCAGTACATGCAGTAGCAACATACTGGTGGAAAAGCCCTGTCTTGTGAGGATGCTCCTTCTTCTTGTAAGTTGATTAAAAAACAAAAGAGGGTCTAGAAGAGCCAGCAAACCCTTTTGTGCTGATCAGGGCAACACAGAGACTGAATCTCCCAAGAGCTTTGAAAAGTCTACAAGAATTTGTATGATTTCCCATTGGAAGGGATCTGGGGCGTGGTTGAAGGAGCCCCTGAGTTTTCTGTCCCAGTCCTCATCTGCAGTGGGCTGGGATCCAGCACAGGGGACATGGACATCCTGCTCTCTTCCCAGAAGTTCCTTCATCAATAATTTCTCTTTTTCATTCATAGCAGGACTTTGACAATAGCCACTGGCTGTTACTCACAGAAAAGACAGGAAGAGGGTATGTGTCCCTCTCTCTGAACCCTTCTGGTGGCTCTTGCTGGTCTGTTGTGTCTCCTTCCCAGTGTTTTACCAGCCCTCAGTACAGCATCTCCAATTACTTCCTCTGCTCTTTGCAAATCCCCTCATAATCTGGGATCTGAAACATCCCATGGAAATGAGTTTCACAATCAAATGACTGTTGTACAGGAAAACATACTTTCCTTTTCTGACCGATTATTTTGTTGGTTTTCCCCTAAATTTTTATGTTTTGAGAAAAAAAGTGAATTATTTCTTCCTCAGGTTTTTCATTGAGTTCATCTTCAGGCTTCACCTATGGTTGTCATTCATATACACTTTTCTTGGTATACAACCTGTTTTTATCACTTTCCTGGTTTTATTCCAAACTCCTGAGATGCAGAGAAGGGCAATTCTAGAGCTGAATGTCAGTGCTTGGGTTGTGGGTGAGCTGTGGATTCACAAAGCAGAGTAACATCACTTATTTTCCTGGATTCTCTGTTCTCTCTGCAGCTGTGCCAGCTGTTGAACTTTGTGCCAGTGTTTTTAAAATATTACTCATGCTAATGGCAAGACTTCTTAGTGGCAATAGCTGATTCAATGGCCACCACTGTCTGAGTGGCATCAGTCATGGTTTTCTCTATGTGTGTCGCTTTGTGTTACCACTGTGGCTCAAAGGCAGATGAAATTCACAGTATTATTTTCATAGAATCACACAATCATTTAGGTTGAAAAAGGCCTTTAAGTTCATCGAGTCCACCCACTGACCCAGCACTGCCAAGGCCACCACTAACCCATGTCCCCAAGTGCCACATCCACATGGCTTTTAAATCCTTCCAGGGATGGGAAGTCCACCACTGCCCTGGGCAGCCTGTTCTTGCAACACTTCACAATAGGTTCCAGTTTTGAAACCCCTGAGGGATTTTGCACTGTTGGTAAGATTAATTGCCTCTGTGTTCACTTTTACAAACCAGTTACGAATGTGGACCATCCACAACGTCTCGTCCTCAGTGACCGAGGATGGGAAAGGCCAAGACTTGAGCTTTTCTCACCATTTGGGAAGGGCACATCAATACTAAAGAAGTGGGCTGCCAAATTAAGAGCAATCAGAGTGAAGCAGGGACTTCAGCTTCTGAACAAGCAGATAAAGGAGGGAATCTGGGATAAAGAAGGTGTTTTCAGCCAGAAATTAATGCCTCAGCTTTTTAAATCCTTCCAGGGATGGGAAGTCCACACAGGAAAAACAGGAAACAGGAAAAGGGCTCACCAGAAGTGGCTTTAATTGCTGTTTTGGGAGCTGGCTGCCATTCAGGTGAGCAGTGGACCTGCTTGAGTGGAAAGCACAGACCTACTGGAGTTTCCCCTGAATCCATGAGCAGCTACTGAGGACAGGTTCTTGTGCGAATATGCCTGGCTCTTTGTGTTTGGTTTTCCCTCCATCAGACAGAGTCAGCCACTGAAGTTGCAAGGTTAAGATATTTTCTGAACTCCGGTGGCTCCATCTGCTCCTTCAAGCACTATTGCCTCTGTTCCAGTGGGATGTTTTGTTTTGATTCAGTTAAAGTTTAATGGGTTTGGGTAATTTCATCTCGAACTCTGAACCTTGCAGTTCAACAGTTACAGCAGGGCAGGACCTCTTCTAAACCTCCACAGGGAAATTCATGCAGACAGAAGAAGTTTCTCATAAACAAACTAAATGTACGCTGGGGTGGAAATTCATCTTTTGAGATATAAACAAGAAAAGTAAATGTACATGTAACTAGGAGTGAAGATTGGAATGTAAGTGCCTGGACGTCCTGTCCACTCTGGATGACCACTTGAACTGATAGTGGTAGACAAGAGTGTATGTAAAAGAAGCCTTAGAAACAAAGTGAAGGAGCAACTGATCCATCTTTATTTCAGATAAACATTCTAATGGGAATATTTGTGTGATGTAAGAAGTTTGAAAGTCACAACTCAAGAGATGAAGTCTCAAAAGACAAAGTAATCATCATATCCATATTCCAACCCCTAGTAGTAAGATTGAAACCAGTAGGTCGAAGCTTCAGCAAAGAAGAATTTTAGACTTTGGACTGGAAAGGAAAAAGACTGAGTATTGCATAGCTTGAATTTCCCAGTAACTAGAAAATAATGGAGGATGTTCCCTTTGCCCATGAACTTGCAGGGTCTTGTCTTGTGCTTGCAGGAGGGATGTCTGACACAGGCAGAGCTGAGTCAGCTGCTTAAATTTTAATTTGGTTACCCTTGCCATTAAGCTTTAGTCTTGTTACCTGAGAAATGCTTCTGTTCTTTGATTTAACTACATGATCCATTTATTATCTTTAATTTTAGGTTGCCCAGGGAAGCTGTGGCTGCCCCATCCCTGGAAGTGTTCAAGGCCAGGTTGGATGGGGCTTAGTGCAACCTGGTCTAGTGGCAGGTGTCCCTGCCCATGGCAGGGGGTTGGAACAAGATGAGCTTTAAGGTTCTTTCCAACCCAAACCATTCTGTGATTCAATGATTGTTTGCGTCAGCCGGGAATGCCAGTATTGCTACTGTGCTGCAAAGGAAATGAAATACATCCAAAACCAACAGCGTCTTTAAGTGTTTGTTTGAAAATACAACACAGGATGCAAACTTTACCCAGGGCAGCTGTGTTTGGCTTCATTTTCCAGTGTGTGGAGCTCTACAGGGAGCTGCTCCGTCGTTGCCGTAGCGAGCACTTCACGGGGAGAATGGGTCTGACACTCGTACTCCTTTTACTGTCACAGACATTATTTCCACATTTCACAAGGCATGATCTATGCCTTGTTAAGAGATTTATAAAGCATTATTCCAGGAAGTTAAATTACCCAATTTTTCGTTCTCCACCCCCTCCCTTTCCACGAGGGACATTCCGCACCGCTGCGGTTACGAGTTACCTCCTCACATGGTGTTGGTAAACACTGAGACTTCCCCGCTCCCCTTCCCAGCATTTCCTCCCCAGCACAGACTGCCTGAAATCAGCCTGTGCAGAGAGCACAGCTCTGGGCTTTCCTTTTTCCTTACGATGGGTCTTTGTGCCATCTGAAGCTTCATTCTGCTGTTCTATTTCTCCATCTAAAAGTGCTGCCAGATTTCTGTGCTCACCCGGAGTTTCTGGTTTCACTTGTGGGATTTCATCCTTGCTGTTACTCTGTGCAGCTTCTCCTTCTTTTCCATGAAACGTTTCATTTCTGTATTACACTGCTCAGGACACCATCCTACCTTTACTTTTCTCATTTCTTTCTCTTACAATCATTAAAGTTCATTCATGAGCTCTGGCTTAGGCTTAAGATTTTTTTGTTGTTGATGGTGCACTTACAAAGTTACTTAGAGACTTTCTATACATCAAGGGGTCTTGGCACATTCGAGTTAGACTTTCCTTTGCCTTCTCCATCAGAAGAGCACTGAAGCTGTCATGGAAGCAGCATTACATCATACACCAGGTTGCTTAAACAGTGTCTATTATGTGTAACAGGGGAAAAATCGTGTCATTATTCCCTCTAGATATTAAACCCCAGCTCAGCTCAAAGGGGAACTATTTGGAAAGCAAGCAGCTCTCTTTCTAGTATCATCAGTGGGTGCTTTTTCAATATCCTGTATCATTTAGGACTGAAAGCACCTGTCTTCTCAACCAGATACATGAGGCACTGAGGCATGACCAGCTGAAACCCAGGCACTGGAATGTCCTCCTGCTGAGGTATTTCTTTAGCCATAACCAACAATCACTATTTATCTGCAATCTGACTGCATACTGCATTTTCTGTAGGTCTGGTGAGACTGAAAACTTGTTTTTCACCCAGTGCCAGTAGCAATGTCTGTGCATGCAAACCCACAAAGTATCACATCTCTGCTCCCAAACGTCTTTCTAACACCTATAAGAAGAGAAAAAGGGCTTGATACAAACCATCAAGGGCTCTATTTCAGTGTAAAAGTTGGAAAAAGAATATGAAACACGATCTGATTAGCTGAGTCTCAAATACTTGAAGTATCTAGTGATTCCTTACACAATAGTTCCTCATGGTATTAGCCTGACAGGGCCAACCCTGGTGACAGCCAAGGGGCCATACATTGCTTGAAATAATTAGGCAAAAATATCTCACACATGGCTTCTCCCTGAGAATGTGGCCTTATCAGGTTTCAATTTTATTTTGTTTTTGTTCTGCATTATGGCTTGTTCTTCCCTGCTTGAGGTTGGTTGAGGGGGTTGTGGCAGGGGAAGCTGAAAGGGGGAGAGAGCAGAGCACGCTTTGTTTATTTTGGAAAAATACATATGATTTGCAGATGAACAACTAGTGTGATACATTTTTGTTACCATTTCTGATTGTAGGTCTAAATGATGGTTATATTAATGATGGATGTGCTGTTGTGTGCTCAAGTGTTGAGATATTTCAATGATTGTTATTCTAGAAAGTCCTTTGTTTTTAAGAGCAAACTTATATTATCAGAATTGGCTTAAATAAGCAGGTAACTTTTGGGGAATGGGAGTCAGCAGTGAGGGGAATAGCTTTGTGTCTTCTTTCTGGTCTAAAGCCACTGGGAATGGTGATGGAAATCATGCAACCATGAGCCAGGGCAGCAAAAGTGCTCAAGTCACCATAGGAATGCCCAGGTATTTCTGATTTAGTTTAAAAATAAATAAATAAATAAAGCAATATTCTTAAAATGGCTTTCCCCAGGGGGTATCTCCTCTCATTAGCAACAAGGATGGATTATCTGGATGATGGATGAAAGAGGATCCTTTCTGAATCTTAGTTTGGAGCGTGATGAAAAAGAAACAAAAGTTTGTTTATTTTGAGGCTTGGAAAAATGAATTTGCTTCTTAGATCTCCATTCAAACTCTGTTCTTGTTTGCATAACTTTGCAGAAGGTTGAGTTTGCCAAAAGCAGATGGTGACTTCAGTCCCTCAGGTGGTGATCTGGGAGCAGTTCAAGTTGACAAAATGGAGATGCTGCCAAAGGCAAGGTTTCACATCCCCTCTTCATCCCAGTCCTGGATTGCCACCCATGCTCTCCTGCCAGCACTAAAACCCACAACATACCCTCTTGGTAATCTTGGAGTAACTGTGCAAGAGCTGGTGCTGGCTGGAGGGAGGGAGGGTGTGAGCCAGGAGGTGATAGATTGGCCTGAGTTGTCAGCAGGCAGCACCTGGACAAGATTAAAATGAAGATGGGGCTGAGGTAGGGCCAGTGAAAATCACCTTCAGCAACAGTCAGCCTGCTGGGCTGCTAGAAAGATAAGAGACTCTTTTCTGGCTGTTTGGAGATTTTTTTAGAGGGCTGCTCAGTAGCAGAACTGGGGTCTGGTGGTGCCACCTTTGGAAAGGAAGCTCAGAGCTCCAGCTCCTTGGAAGCTTTTTGGACACATGTGGATAACCACTGGCAGATAACTGGCCATGCTTTAAGGCCTCTGAGGGAGAATAAAATCCTCTCTGTGTTGTGAGGGTACATTCAAAGGCACAGAAGTCTTCAGAAGAAGCCATAGAAACACTTAATCTTGCTATCCCAGCATCAGGAAATAAGTAATGAAGATTAAAAATCAATTGTTACTTACTCTTCTGGTGTTACTTGGAAGATGGTTCTTCTTTGGATACCTTGAAAGTCAGCACATGGAAATAATTGGTTGCATTTCATAGGAGCTGTTGAAACCTCTCAGTAGCTTCAAACGTAGTAGCTGGAGAAGGTCATGGGACACTCGCCCTTGGCATGCAGCTCGTGGCTTTTATTGTTCCTGGGAAATAAGAGGAACTGTTGCAGGGAAATCTGGTAGAACAGATGTAATAATAGATCCAGGAGCACTGACTGGATACAAGTGCTCTGCTTTCTGCTTCAAAGCAAAGTAAACACAAACATCTCCTTACTTTCTCTCTACTTAGTCTTTTGTTTGTTTGGTTGGGTTTTTTTGAGTTTTGAATTGTAAATGGTTCTGTCAAGAGGCTTGGAATGATGCCTTGGAAATTTTGAGAGCTTGTGCCAGTGATCTATTGGCCCGTGCCACGTGGAATGTTGTAATACACACCTATGTGTGCTGTTGAACCCATCACCTCATTGCTGTCTGGAAAACGTTGCATCCTTCCTAAATTAACAGAAATCCAAGGAAGTTGGGTGACTTAGTTTGGGGTTGTTTTGTTTATGTGTCTTGGCTCCCAAGGCTGGAGTTGGAATCCTCCAGTGTTAGGATCAGTTCTGTGGTAAGTTAATGCAGGGCTTTGCTGATTCCTTGGAACACCTTTCAGCTCCACTGGAGGTGCTGCATCCTCAGCAGATTTCAGCAGAACTGGCAAGTAAATGAATAACAGGGATGCAGATGGTGGTGTTTCCATCACAGACAAGGCTGGAGGAGCTCGAGGGATCCCAAAATGGTGCCTTAACCTTCAAATGCTGACCAGCTCAGGGTGCTGGAGGTGGTTGGTCCACACACAGCTCCAAGGAAGCCGTGGTGACCCAGCCATGAGGTCTGAGAACACCAGACCCAGCAGGAGTAGAAATATGAAGTGTAAGGAGTAAAAATTGAGAACACAGAACACAAACCTGCAGTGATTCAGGTTCCACCATTCCTGCAGTGTGAGGAACTTGGATTCTTAGAGGCTGCTTAGGGTGAAATTGGTCCCATCTAGGGCTGTATAAAACTGCAGAGTATTCTACTTAGTTTTCCCCTCTTTTTTGACTTTATTTTTTGGAGGGATTGGGTGTGGGATTAGGTTCAAGTGCTGTTAAAGGCTCAAGTACCAGGGCACCCTGCAGAAAATGAAGTGCTCAGGAGGCCATTTGCAGTAAGTGGACCTAATCAAGCATAGATAATGGGGAGTTAGACCATCTTTGAAAATCATCATGTGTGTGACATAAAAAGGTTGGAGACTTACTGTTATAAGTTTATTTAAGTGAAGAGAGATTTGACTTCGTATGGATTTGAATCCTTCTAGGGACTACTGGCATGGAAAATTAAGAGGGATTTTGCTGGGGAGGTGCCTGGAGGCATTGCCTCTGTCTTGGTCATATTTATCCACACAAAAAGAACCAGGAACAGGATTGTTAACCTCTCAAAACTTCTTCAAGGCATTGAATAGAGGCTTGTGTTTCACTGAGAGAAAGCAGGATGTCATCTGCTAAAAAAGCAATTTTATATTCTTTATCACAGGTTGTGATGCCCTGAATCTCATTTAAGGCTTTGAAGTGTTCCAAACCCACTTGCATTATCACCAAATCCCCTCCAGTTAACATGTTCAGGGCAAGGCACATATCTTAAAGGAAATAACCATGCAAGGAGCCTTCCCCTGATAGCTGAGACATTCATGTAGACATTGCAAAGTGTAATCTAAAACTTCCTTGGCTGCAATTAAGTAAATCTTGTGTCCTACAGCACTGAGATAATATCTCCACAGAAATGCTTTTTGAAAGTTTCCTGTTTCCATTGTGTTCTCAATCCCCATGGGATAATATTCTCATTCACTAAGTCCTGGGCCCTTAAAAAAATAATAATTAAAACGGGTGTGAGTCAATGGGATTCCCCAAGTTTTTGTTTGGTTTTTGCTTAAGGAGCATTACAATAAGATTTGAGCAGTCTGGGGAGATGCTGGGGCTCACATGTAGTTGGCTGAGCCCAGAGATATGAGAGTGAGGCAAGGGAAAATTTGGATTCTCAGGATGTCCATCAGACCCTTTTATCCCACACTTTGTCTACATTGCAATGGTTTTCCCTCTCTCTGTCCCATCACACTGACTGTATTTTGGGAAAATACTGTCTCATGATGACACATCAGTACCTTGTAAGTGAGGATTCAGTCCCAGCTCTGCTCTGATTCCGTGCATCCTTCAGCAAATGACTTCCCATGCCTCAGTTTCTCCAACTGCAATGAATGTCGACCGAAACAAGGGCATAAAAATAATACCACGGTTCCCAAATCTTTTCAATCCACTTTAGTGCATGCCCCTGGAGTCTCTACCCAGCTTGGGTGCCACCAACTCACCCTTCAAGAGGATTTTGAGCTTCTCCAGTGAAAGCTGTTGGACAGAGAAGCCTTTGTGGAGCTGCCTGTGGGAGATGGTGTCTGGTTCTCCAGATGAACCCAACCCACAACTGAGTGGTTTGACTGTTTCCCTGATCTGCTGGAGACATTGCTCTGAAGTGCATTTTAGGAGGAGACCACTGTGTTTCTCAGGGCATTTTGGATCTGCTGCTCCGTCCTAGGGAACAGGAGAAGGAGGAGAAAATGGTCCATAAAATTTCCATTACTCTGAAAAGCAGAAACATCTGTTGGAGCCCGCGAGTGAGGTTGGAAGTGGTATTTACCAGCAAGAAACTGGCATCTAGTCTGTTCAGACCCTCTGCAAAATAACTCCTGCTTCCTCCCATGGAAAATAACGTGGAGGAATCTCTGAGTCAGGATCTGCCCCAGGCACTGAAAGGCAGCAAAGTTCTCACTCTCAGCCGTGTGGACGGACGGACGGACGCTCGTGGTGTGTCTGAACGAGGTGCATCTCATGAAATCCCAGCTCAGCAATGGGCTGTTTCTAATAACAAGTCTTACATAAAGTCAGCTGTTCTGCATCACGCACTCGGGGTTTAGGAACTCAGCTCTTTAAAGTAGAGTTTCAGAAAATAAGCTGTATTTTTTGCTTTTTTTTTTTTGAAGGAGGGAATTGGAGGAAGTGGCAAAGCTCCTGAGTTATCCAGAGATCTGTGGTTCCTCCGTTCCCAGAAAAAATATGTTTTAGGGAAGGGGGAATGGCCTGCTTTTTAAGACAGTGCCTTTAGTCTACATGATGCTTGGTTGCCTCTTTCATGGTAATTTTGGTGCTAGAATGGCAGGGACCTTCTCTGAGATTACAAAGCTGCCCCAGGAGAAGCTGCTAGAAGAGCTGGAGGTCTTCAGTGCAGCAAGTTCCCTTTTCCTCCTGTTATTCCAGAGGATCCCAGCTGTGTGAGCTTCCCAATGTTATTCTGGGCCCCGTTAAATCAGACCTTAAATATGGAGAAGTGAACTGCATCTGGGTAAGTCAAATGTCCACATAACTTTCCAAAGAATGAGGTGTGTCTGGCTGGGATAGGTTTGGCTTCTCCTGTTTCTCCTTGGTTTGGTCCTTCCCCAGACAAGACCAAGTGTGTTCTGGGTGCCCACCAGAGCAGAGTCTTCTGGGAAAAGGGCATAAAATGCAGAGTCTGGAAGATAATGTGAACATCCTTCTCCTAGCAGCATCTTCTCCTGCCAGGTGGGGGTCTTGTATCCCAAACTGATGGCAAATTTACCATCAAATTTACCATATGAAGTGCGGCAGGAAGGCAATTAACATCTTTGGCTTTCATCACAGGATGATGTGACAACTTCTTCCAGTCTGTTTTATTGTGGAGCATCTCATTAAAAAGCAAGGGGATTTAAATGGTGGCTTCAAACCCAGAGGTGAGAAAGGCTCTGCTGTGTCACTGTGGTGTGGTGTTTCATGGGCACAAGTCTCTTCATTTGTTCACCTTGATCCTAGAGATTGGATGAGCTGAGGCTGCTCCTTGGCTCAGAGATTGGATGATTTTGGAATTAAATTGATTGGGAACTCACGCTTATACCGAGCTGACCACCTGTGACATTGGTTGATTTGACAGTTGGTTGATTTATTTCCTTGGTTTTGTGTAAATAGTTTTGAGACCTGATTCTGTGGGTGCTGCTGCTTCTTCCCAGCCACGTGGTGTTATCAGAAGAGTTGTCTGGGTTTGCCCACCCTGGGAGGAGGCACAGGGATGCTGAATGTGCCAGGGAAGGAGGCCATGTCTGTGACAAGTCCTGACCCCCCAGTCTGGGGCTTGTGCAGTATTTTAAACCTGGCTTTGCTCCCTTCCACAGCAGGAGAGTGGTTCAAGGGTGCAGTTATTTGAGGGTTGTCTACATCCCTCTGGAGCATCCAGGCCAAACACTGTCAGATACAACATCCCAGGCTGAGCCATTGGAGTGACTATACATGGCATTTCTTTCTGTCCTTTTGCCAGGCTTTCTTCTGGGGATAATATATGTGCATTGCAATGTTGGCTAATGATGCCAAGGACTGCTGGAGGAACTCTTGCAAATGACCTGGGTTTTCGTGAGATAATCTGTGGGTTATTAAAAAGACATATATTTAAAAATCCTAAAGTCAACAGATTTGCATGAAAAATTGTCTGCCTTGCCTGGCTTACTTGACACTTTGGCTGTCTCAGAACAGATGGGACAGCATCCAGCTCTGGGAAAGGAAGTATGTTTAATGTTCATATTGTGGTCATTGAAATGTGAGGGACACCAACAGGCCCAGAAGGAACCATTGAGAAAATCCCCAAAGCCTATCAAAGCCTAGGTTGCATAATTTTGACATAACAACACTGCTCGGAGTAGCTGTTCTAAATCTAATAGATGTCCAGGCTGTTCTGTCCTGTCACGAAAGATTAGGTTTGATTAAGACCAGTGTGTTTGTCCCTGCACATCCACGCAGAATGTTCTTGTGGGCTTAAAGAAGAACCTCTGAGGAGGCAGAAAGCTGGAGGGGAAAAAACATGAGAGATGGAGGCTGGATTGAAAAGAAATCTAGACCTTCAACTGTCCCTGATTTTCATTAATGTTGCTGGTGAAAGAGATTTCCTCCTCTGGTAGGATCAACCACTTACTGCCCTGGTGGCTTGGAGCTGCTTTGGGTGACCTTGGCTGGCTTTGGCCATGTGTTTTTTTGAAAGAGTAGAACTAACCCCAAAATAATTCATTCTGTGCAAGAAAACCCAGAGGTGAATTAAAAACTGCCTTCATGTGTACCATTCACCTTCACTGCCCTCTCACAGGGGGTTTTGGCAATGAAGACAACGTCCATGACCATTAGAGCCCTGTGTTGGAACATTCTCAAGGCTCTGCTGTCCCATGCCAAGGGCTGAGATGGCCTTGCAGCACAAAAGGAAGGCCCCTCACCACAGCTCCCTGCCAGATGAGTGGAGTCCTCTGCAGTATTTCATAGGTCCCCTCTTCCTACCATTTTTTTCCTTCTTTTCACTTAGAGATGAGCCTGGATTTAGCCTTTCCAGACTTGATAAAGTTGATCAATGGACCATCTCAGCCATGTGTAGTGGGCAGAACAAAAGCTCTGACCTGAAAATCTTGAGCATTCAGATCCACCTCCAAACTCCACAGCTTGAGCCCATCTCCACATTTAATTATCCCAGACCATTCCCATGTGTCTTTGTAAAAGACTCATCCCCTCATCTCTGTATCTGCTTAAAAATTCTATCAATTGCCGTTCTTCTAAATCCTTCTATCAAAGAAATCCTCTCCCCTCCCTCCTAAATCTCTTGCACTTGGAACTTCAGGGAACAGAGCAGATGCAGTTTGATGCCCTCATCCAAACTAATGATTTGTTTCTGGCCGAGAACACGTTACCATCAAGGGGTTTTAATATTCTGCAGAATTTAGTGGAGGCCAATAGAGTAGGAGGGGGGTTAGATGCTCTGCCTTTGCCAAGATGTTTATGCAGCAGGAATGTTATTTATGTAAATCTGGAAGCACTCTCAAAGCGATAGCCTCGCTCTTGCATCTCAGGCTTTTTTCATTAAGTCGTTGATCTTCCTTCAAAAAAAAAAAAATATTTTTTTTTAAATAAAAAAATCCCTCTGAAAACCTAAAAGTCAAGCATGAAAAGTGCTTGGGGAGAAATATTTACTGCATAACTGCTCCAAACTACCCACATTATACAGACCACGGCAATTCGTGAAGAATGTGGGGTAACGACTGCCCCATCCAGGGTTTCACACATCTGCTCCCCCTTTTCTCCAGCTGCCTCCTTTCTCCTTCTAAATGAAGTTACTGCCTGCTGCAGCATCTGACTGTCCTCTTGAGGGTGAGCCTGTTTCACCTAAACAGACACTAAATTTAAGTCTAAAGCTTGGAGGAAGTGCTAATGGCCAAAATGTGTGCACAGGGGACAAGCACCTCCCTCGCCTCTGAGTTGTTCCTTTCTCACAGGTACAAAGTCCTGCAGAGACCATCACAGAACCACAGAATATGCTGAGTTGGAAGGGACATCTTAGCCCTGCACAGGACCATCCCCAAGAGTCACACCCTGTGCCTGAGAGTGTCCATGTTTCCTACGTGAAGCAAACAGATTCTGGCACAGCTCAGTCTGTGCTCCTGCTATTTTTTTTTTTGAAAGATAAGCTCTCCTTGTAAAGTTTTTAACATGTTTTATAAATTTCCTCCCTGTAAATAGTGTGATAAGTGCTGCTCACAGCTCTGTCTGTTAAAACCCAGCATGTAATGGGAAAGCTGATCAAGATGGATTGAAGGGCACAAGGTGGACACCCATGAAAGGTTTTTGTTGGAGGGAAAATCAAGTGAAAGCCCAAATGTCAGAGCAGGACAGCCTTGGATGTGGTACGGCCTGCTGGGCACTCCTTGTGTATTTATCCATATATATCCATGAGGAGACTGATGCAAACTCAGGGAATGAGGTGGTGGAAGGCAGAGAAAGCCAGGATGAAGTGTTGCTCAGAGAGCAGAGAGTGTATGGAGCTTCACAAATTCAGCCTTACCCACTTTCCCTGGATGGACACGGATTACACACTTGCAGAAGCATTTCTGCAGAGCCCATTATCTGTCCTGAAGAGCTTTACGAAGATCTCCAAACAGGATAATGGCAATTCTGGATCATTGTATGGATACACTATGAAAGATCACCAAAGCTGGTGGTGCTGTGACCTGCTCCCTGCACCTGAAGGTGTCCAGTAAAGCTCTCACTGCATGGAAGATGCTGCCTGGGCAGAATTACTCTGCACACTATGGAAATAAAGAGCTGTAATGAAATGGATGCTGTGTTTCAGGTAGTTGAATGTGATGATTTCCACATAGGAGCATGGATCCCAAATGGTTAACCTGTGCTCTGCAGCCCATATCACTGCTGGAGCTGCCAGCAGGACACTGATGCCGTGTGTTAACGCAGTGTGTGTGATGAGGCAGCAAGTTTGATAAGCAACACATTCCTGCAAACCAATAATGTGAAGCACTCGTGGCTGGAAGTGAGCAAGGACTGGAATATCCTGGGAAATAAATGATCAATAATGTTGCCAATTGCCCGGGTTAGCGTGGAGTTTAGTCCATACAACTCTGATTCCTGATTAATTGTGAAACTCTTGCTTGGCGTGTAATTCCTGTGACTTTATGCAGACAATTCACCTCGCTTATCTTTTGGGGATTTGCATTATCTGCACTAGCAGCAGAATTTGACCATATCTGATCCTCTCAGAACCCTGGCCAATCCAATGGCAAAATATAAACATCTGTCTGGAAACTGTTTTTGAAGGGCATATATGGTAATGACGGTGACTCAAGGGCTGAAGAAATACACCTACAGATAGTACAGCTGGAATCCCAGACCTCTGTCTTCTGCCTGTTGCTTGTGGATTCTTCCAAGTATAGCACATTTGTGCTACTCACAGTAGTAGCAAAGGCAGTGAAAAAAATGGTGACAACAAGCCAAGTATTAATGCTTTTATAGCTGAGCAACCCAGGCAACAGAAACAGAAGGAGCTGTTTTACAGTCAGCACCTGACCACAGCGAGGCCATCCACATCCAAGTTTGTCCAAGGCTGACACAGCACGGGGAAACATCTTGAATCCCGCATTAATTAACCCTCTATGTTTTGTGTTTTTGCATCCCAAACCTTTCCTTTCAGCGAAGGAGGACAGGAGTGCTGTGGGCTGGACCTACAGAGGTTGGAAGATCACACCAGATGTGCAGCTGCCTTTAGGCTCCAGCCATAGAGCTAAAATTAGCTTTTAGAAAAGAACGTTAAAAGCAACCAAGATGCATTTTTTTTATTGCACTTTTTCTTTGTCATGTATTTTGTTGGGGTTTTTTTCTTCTAATAGCAGGTATGAGACCAATTATCTGCATTTTCTCTGAGCAGTTGTTATTGAGGTTTATTAACATCTGGAGTTTGACCTAGACCATCAGTGTGTGGCACTGGTAGCAAACGGGATTATGATGTGGCAAGGGGACATTCTTATGTGCATAAAGAATTCTTGGACTCCTTCCTGCTAGGGATGCTTGGATCCCTCAGAGATGGGTGTGGGGTTTATGAGGAGGGGGAGGAGGGGTTACTTGCTGGTTTTTGAGTCTCAATGGGTAACACCCTACCCATGGGGCAAATAGCAGGCAAATCAGAACCAGGAAGTGATGTGGCACATGCACATGAAAAATGATGGGTGGGGAATGTTAACCAAACTCGAAAGGAACTTGGGATAGGTGCCAGGTCATGTTCTGGTTCAAGCCTTTTGCTTGGCTCCCAGTTCATCTCAACTCAGTGGCCCACTTGGTAAAACCTGTATCTCTGAGAAGACCAAAGCAGTGAGGGGCAGGAAGGAAGTCTCTCATTGTTTTTGTTTCTAAACCCAATTTGGATGGGGACATGGCAGGGACTGTCCCTTGGACAGTTGCTTACTCATGGCTCTTGCATTGCTCAGCACCCTTTTGACTCCCTATCACAATGTTCATCCCTAAAGCAGCTCATGCCATCAGTGTGTGTTGCTGATGTGATGGGAAAGGCTTATCAGCTCTGCTGGGCTTGTTCAGTGCAGTGCAACAGCAGGGAATGACTCCTGGAGCCAATGCTCAGCCAGCAGGCCCAGCACTTCACTGGTTTTAAGGGAAATCTGAAAGGGGGTTGGCTTGGAAAAACGCTGAGGACACCTGCTGCCCTCACTGGTCACTGAACTTCATCAAGTGGGTTCCTCTTAGAGCTTGATGTGCAATTTTCACTCCAGTGTGTCTCTCTGTTCTTCATAGCAGGACATCCTTTAGATGCCCAGTATTGCCAGTCTAGCCAGGATCATGGAAGATCCAAGTTTGAGGGGATGGCAGATGTTGGATGCATTTATACACCTCTGGTTGTGAGCCCCCAAATCAAGCAGTGCTGGATCAGAGCTTTTCCAGCTTCTTCGTTTGAGAAGTCCAGTTAGTCCTGACATTACTCTGGGATAACCAGACCACAGCACTGGTCAAGCCCTGCATCCTCTCCTGAGGTACTGGGCTTCAGGAGGGCATGTCAGAATTGAGGACTCCTGCATTTCACGTGAGATCCTGTCCCACCACAACAGATTTATTGACCTACCACAGCATGTGAGAAGTGCCAAGTGACCATAGCATGAGATAAACCTTATCTTTTGAAGGTAATTATTCAGTAGAGCAAAAAACTGTGGAATTAAAGAATGTCCTTCAAGAAATACTGAGTATCTGAGCCCAGGCAACAGATACTTGAGATTTGATGAAATAATTAAGAAAACATGCCTGGTTTCCTTCAATGAAACATGAAAGCCATCTCTAAATGCTCATTTGTTATGTAGAGATTTTACTGCCTGGATCCTAATTTCTCACAGCTGTAAACAGAAGACAAAGGGTGGTGGAAAAAACCCCAGTCTTAAGTAGGAAGGAAGAGGTGTGTGATCAGAAAACCTTTGGCAAGTTAAGAGGATTAAGAAAGACCCCAATGTTCCGATTTTAAGTTCCCTGAGTAGGACTAACATCATGGATTAGATTTGGGTGGTTAAGAGGAAGAAAATACCTCATTAAAAAGAAGCAATTGGGTTTAAAGTTGTTGTAAGACAATGGCTGAAACAGCTCAACTGGAATGGTCTCGCTTGCTTAATTCTGGGGTTTTGTGTGTGTGTTTTAATGCCCTCCCCCACCTCCTCATTCCCAATCTAAAAGCCTGCAGGGTTTGCCTTAACATATATTACTTTCATTCCTTCTGCCCTCTTGGTATTGCTGTATTTGGGATGTGTTGAGCTCAGTGAAGCCAGGCTGGTGTTGGGAAATCTTTGGTCTGGGGGCTGTAAATACTGAAAAATGGTGCTGGAAAACTAAGGGACCAGTCTTATTTTTACCTAATTATTTCAAGTCCACCTCTCCCTTTACAAAAAAAAATTGTTGGATTTTTACACCCCTACTCTGCAAGGTAGTAAACTAGTGGTAATTAAGCAGAGGACCACTGAGGTGGGATTAAACTCTGCAGGTGAGAAGGGGACTCAGAGCTGAACACTGCCATCCCTTTCCCAGCTGAAGTTTTCTGAAAACACATCAGCAAAATTGTGGGAAGACCAAAGGGGTCCATGTTTTGGACAAAAAGCGTGAGAAATACCAATCTCAAAGAGCAAGAGCAAACCAGGTCAGCACACCAAGAAGGCAGCCAGGAGGCTGCAGAGTAGTAAACAGCAAAGCAAAAAAAAACAAATTAAGCTGTATCTGTGATCCCCTTTCCTGAGAAATCACCTGGGAACCATTTAGTGCTGGTGGAAGGTTCCTGTGGCAGGTTACCCACGATTTAAAGCTCTCAGGTGGCTCATTGACAAGTGTTTACTTGTTCTTGGAAGCCGACAGGAGAAGAGTCGAGAGTGCTGTGGCTTGGGCAGGTGCAAGTCTTGTTGGCATCCACCCACGTGGAGCTCCATCCAAGGAGGAGACCAGTCCAAGAGGATGTCAGAAGAAGCCATAACCCTCCTTGGTGAAGCAGTTCTGGGTTTGAAAGGAACTCCTGCTCTTCCCAAGGGCAGCACCTCCATTGGCATGTGCAGGACCCTCTTTGCTTGGACCATCCCGCTGTCACCTCGGCTGTTTGCTCCTCCTCCTGCCTCCAACCAGGCAGATTTTTTCCATTTTCATACTGAAAGCAATGCAGTTCCTCTGAGAGCAGCTCTCTCAGCCATAGTATCTTGCCAATGGAAAAAGTGACACTAAAAATAAACTTGTTTCGGAAAGAAGCAAAGACAGCTTCCAAAAATCCCCAACTAGAAAGGAAAAAAAGAAAGCAAACCACCATCATCCCAGTCTAGACAGCTGCACTAGGTGGAGGCAATAACAACCAAAAGGAATAAATTAAACTGTGGTTAAGGGGAGAATTTGTCTCCCCTGGTTGCAAGACAAAGGAAACCCAATTCCTTGTTTGTAGAAAGAGATGCTTGGGAATTTCTCAGGCCAGCTGAGGGCTTATTAGAGTGATGTGAACTGGAAATGGAGCTGAGGGCTCTGGCTGGTTGCATGACCCAACTCAGGACCACACACAATACGCAAGGCTTTGACGAGGCACTGAGTAGTGGTAGGTGGCAAAACCATCTGTTATTCCACTGAGGAACAGGATGGACTTGGGCTGCGTGGCCTCGGCACTGTCTGCAGTGAGGGAAGGAGGACGGAGTCCCTCTCCTTCAGATGTCCAGTGCTGGTTCTCAGAACTGCCCAGCAGCTGTAGCTGCATCAGTGTGACAGGTTGACCAGTCACATAGACCCAGTACAATCAGTGATTAATGGATGCAAGTTGTGAGAGTGGTTTGAAAATCCATGAGGTGATGCACTGCTCCTTTTTATCCTTGCAGTTGTGATTGAGTTGAAGGCTGGGTCCTGTCCATGCTCTGGGTGGATTTTGCTGGTTTATTTTTGTGTTATTCCTGGGTGCTGTGGCTGCTCAACTGGCAAAGAGGTTTGTGCTTTCTGGGTCCTTTCTGGGTATGTACATGTGCCACACAAACTTTGACTCCTTTATTTGATTTGGTGTGGACAGGATTTCATCCTGTCAGTGCTCATGGAGGCTTCAATGGAAAAAACTTTACCATATTTGTTTACTCTTTAACTTCTAAGGGAAAACTGAAAACTCACCTGAAGAAATAGCCATGGTCGTATTCTCAGTTGTCTTTCTCCTCTTAATGAAATCTGTCATTAGTCTGTGTAAAAAATGGAATGCCTTTTCAAGAGTGGATATTTAAAACATCTAAATTTAAAATATCTAAATGTTTTTGTTTTGGGAATTGTACCTGGAGCCTGGCTGGGTGTTGGTTCCCATCCTACATCAGATGTAGCAGAGGGAGAACCTGCAGGGCATCACACTTCATATCCTTTCCTGGAAATCAGCATCTGACATAAAAACAAGACCCAGCTCACTTGCATCTAGTCATTAAGGGTCATTTGATATTTGATAAAAGCCCCAGTGTTTGCCCCAGTGTCCAGCCTGAATTCCAGTTTGTTGAAGATTTTCCCCACATGAAATAAATCTCATAATTTCAGCTGACACCCAGATTTTTCATTTCCTTTCCCACAGCCTTGCACTGAAAAGGGGCTGCATTTCAGTGGTAAAAAAACCATGGGGGGTTTTAGCACGACTTGGGCACCAAGTACTTGAGGACTTGGGCTTTTGAATTAGTAAAATAGCCCAAAACCACTAACAACCACCTGGAAAAAAGGGTTTGCAGTTGGTTTATTTATTTGTTGCTTAGAAATTTCCTTTTTTAATTGAATTCGTGATTAAAATTGGCTTTCACATTTTTTTTTTACAACCAGATGCCTATAGCTGATGAAATCCCAGTACCTTGGCTCAGCAGGAATTTGGTTTCATATCAAACCTGTCTGAGGACACATGGATTGTGGTGTTATTTTCAAGCCTCAGTGAGGGCATTGCTGGCACTGCAGGAGTTTGCAGAGGTTAAACTCAAGGAGTTCAATGCTCAGAGGGGTTTGGTGAAGTGTCTCTGTCCATGGCTCACTTCCCTCTTGCAGTCTGGATTTGTTTTCCCGGGATGTGGTGACACCACAGAAACAGTTTGGGTTGGTCCTGGCTTGTCTTCTTCCTGTGTCAGGCAGGTTTAATAAGCCATGTTGGGGGTTTATCCTGCTTTCCTGAGGAAACCAGCCTGATGTGGGCATGTCATCTACATCAGTCCATGTTCTTGTTCCCTCATGGTCTGCAAAATACCTGCCAGTTTTGTGAGAGCCACGGCCTAGGGTGAGGTGAGAGGTGCATGTTGACATCCCACTGAGGGACCAGTCAAGCTGTTACTGTCCCCTTGTGTGAGACACCAAGGAGCAGGAAGGGAACATTGTGGGTGCTCCAGCAAAAGAAGATTTACTTAGGATTTGCTTCTACTTTGGCACAAAGTGACCTAAGATGCACAGCCACAGAAAAATCCCTGCCTCGACAAGTGCCTCTGCTGACAGGACTTGGATCAAGTATTTTTGTTTGCCTGGAAGGAGCCAGGCTGCTGAGAGCAGGTAAGTTCACCTTGAAATCACGAGCTGACTGAAGCTATTTGGTGTAAAGCACAACCCACGAGGATCTCTGTGACAATAAATCCACCCTGTGCAAACAGAAAATAACAGGAGCTGTGTGGTGCTTCCAGGCTGCTCTGCAAACATTAAACACAGCCTGGAGGTGTGGGAGCCTTTACCGTACAAACCACAGGGACCAGCAGCCCAAACATGGATACAGATGGATAATCATCAACGTGGCTCTGTATGGGCAGTTGATAAAAGGCATCGTGCCATTTCTCTCCCACCTGATCTGCTTCCTCCTCCCCAGCTCCTTTTGATGTTTGCTTTCACAGTGATTCCTTACAATGTGAAATTCATCCTGGTTTTAATGGTTTGGGGATGATGTGGTTTTTCAGAGGAACAGAACGAGGATGTAGAGCTCTGAAAGATGCCTCTGCTCTTTATCAGTGATTTCTTTCAAGTACTAAATGCTTTTTCTTTCCCTTTTTGTTCTGCAAAGGTGGATTCTTCCCCCGCCCTGTTTACTAATTAAAATTTAGTTGGTAAAGAATAAGCATATTGTCCCTGCCGTGGTTTGATCTATTGTTATTAGGGCTCTGTGTTGTTACAGATGAGATCAAAGAATTTAATTTATGATGGGTGGATAGGTCAAGTTCAGTCGTCTGAAGCGAGTGCTGGGTAGAAAGCATGGTCAGACAAGGATGTCTGAAGCACTAGCCCAGGCAATAGGCTTTTGCTTTTAATACAGCCCCACTTTCTCCTTTTTTGATGCAAGAAAGTCAAACAATCCTTTGGATACAAATATTTGAGGACAACTGGATGCTGTCTATGAAACTCCCTCTGCCTTCCCTTGGTATGATATCCTCAGGAGATAATACACCACCAGAGGAATCCGAGGCTGAAGATAAAGGAAAAAACCTGGGACCACGACTGTGTGTTCCATGCAGGCCAACTCACAGCTTTGCATCATGTCTGAGTGCCTGCTGCAACTTCCTACGATATTTTTAATGTGATTTTAAAATATCCCTTGAGCTCACAGAAAGAATCTCTAATTAAGACCTAAAGTTGATGCTGCGAAGTTTTAGTCACACCCTAATAACAAAAGGGGAATGGGGCGGGTGGGGGGAACAAATTTATTGGGTCTGCTTATGGTCTCTAGCTGCAATATTTTCCTTGAACTGTGCTCAAAGAGGAATGGGTTGGCTTATTTCCATTTCATCTTTATTTATTGCACACCAGCGTGCAGCACTGTTATGAAACTAAGCAAGACACCCACCTCTCCCCTATGCCTATGGAAACCATGAGGACTGGCTTGACATGCAAGATGAGTAACTTGGGAGCAGTTCTTGGGCTCTGTTACTGGGACATGTCTGTGAATGCATGGCTAACATAGCTGTGTACTTGGAGTGTGCTCTCTGCCTGTGTTCTGCCCAGCTGGAGCCTGGAAGCTGTTTTGGGTGGGAACCACATCTCCTTGTGTCTGTCTGGAGAGCTCTCAGCACACCATGGGCTGTGGAAGGGGCAGGGTAGCTCGGGGCTGTGGCTCCGCTTGGGATCGAGCAACAGGAGGTTCAGTGTCAGCTCCATCACTGGGCTTTGCCTCTCCATGTGCATTTTTGTCCCAGCAAGGGCTGTGGTTTCTCTGGGCCAGGCAAACTCATTGCAAGACAGTGAAGCAGCAGCCCTTGTGTAAGAGCCAAATGCAAAATGTCACTGGTTTGAAACAACAAAATCCCTTTCCCTGACCTGCTTCAGGGGAGGAGGAATCAGCATTAGGGCTCTGTGGATGGGTTTCCAAGGGCAAACACCTCCTGCCCTGATGTGGTTGCTCACCCAAAGGGTCCGTGTTTTCCTGCTCAGCAAGTTTGGATCCATGTCCTCATCTAAGACCCCAGGGTGCCTTCTCCCTCACAGGGCTTCTGCTCCAGATCCCTCTGTCTTGGCTGCTGTTTCTGGTCCAGTTTGGGGGTTGTCCCATCTTGTCATGCTGATGCCTCCTCTTCCTCACAGCCAACAGCCCCTGTTCCATATTTGTACATGATGTTGCAGCCACGAGATCAGGGAACTGATCTGGCATGAAAAAAACAAACCAGTGGAAGTTTCTCATAAACTGGGATTTTTTTTTTTGTTATTTTGGAGTGAGGGCAGTGCCTCAGGTTGGTGCAGAGTGTGGCCACGCACAGAGCTGTGCTGGAGGGGAAGGGGGATGCTGTGCACCAGGAGGGGAGGGGCTGTTTGGGGAGGGGGTGCCTTGTACCTGCAGCTCAGCTGGATTCCCAGCCATGACATGGTCTCACAAGACCTGCCACAAGCCACATGTTGTATAGAAACACTTTCCTCCAATGGTTGTGTCAAAGGAGTCAGAGCATTGACAGTAGTATTTCAGCTGTGCCAACACATTTACAATATTTTCAGATCCTGATAACAGCTCAAATCATGATTTGCCCTTTTTTGGGACTTCTTTTTGTCTTTAACTTTGAGAGGTCAAACTCTGTAAGGTGTAACTGCAGCTGTACAACCACTGCTGCTTCAGTTCAGGGAAGTTCAGGGCTGTTCTCCTGTTGCTTTCCATTTTCTCACTCCCATACCTGGACTGACAATCCACAGCTGTACCAGGGCAATATTTGAAGAGATGATGCTCTCAGGGCATTTTTTTTAACCCGATGAGAAGCTGTAAATATGTTATACCTTAACATGTCCTTGTAAATCTTGCAACCCAGGAGTTGGATCCAAGAAGGTCGTACAGTCTGGACAAGCCTCAGGGATGCTCACACACATTGTATGGCTCATCCAAACCAAAACCCCAAAATTCTTAAAGTTTTCTCGTTATGGCTCTGTCTGCCAGTCAGCTTGGAAGCTTTAAAAGGGGAACTGGTGGGTGGCACAGTGTCTGTCTTAGTGTCTTCCTTGCATTTACTCTTCGTTTCTGGAATAAAAGCTCCAGTTTTATTTCTCATGACTTTACAATGTATCATCTTGGAAATTAATATTCCCCTTCAATTTACTTAATAACGCTGTCACAAGTCATCAGCTAGAAAGCATTTGGTGGTGAATACAAGAAATCTTTTCAAACCCCACTCCCCCTCCATGATGAGCAAAAGAGACAAAGAAAATCTTTTACGACTTAGTTTTTCTGTCTCAGTAAAATAAAACCAGCCCCCTGAGAGGCATTAGTAACTGTTGAGAACCAATATTTACGTGTAGTAATTTATCCTCGTGTTTATAGAAACCACCATTAAATATTTTTTTTTTTAAATCTCCAGAAAATTATAATTGGAGATCTGTAGCCAAATTTTTGGGGAGGGAGTTAAAAAAAAAATTAAAAGGCTTTTGAATGTCTGGGGATTTGTGTTGTTTGTTTCTGTTGACTAATATATAGAGTAAACTGCCCAAGCCCTGAGGTGACTCACGGGCTGTGCAGATGGGGAACTTTGCTCCAGGCTGAGTTAATGGAGGAGGAAGAGATGCTGTATAACCACCTCCTCCGGTCCCATGTCCTCGTCTCCTGCTGCAGAGGGTGTGTGAAAACCCCTCCTGGAGAACCCAGCTGCAGGAATACTGGGGTTTCCAGGCAATTACATTTTTGGGAAGCTTTTGCTCTGACCCAATGGGAATGAAACGGGATTAGCTGGGGGTTCTGGAGGCTGCCAAGGTGGAAGGCAAGTGGAGGATGTGTGTGGGAGGAGAGCAGCTCTTGGAGGACTTAGTAGCTTCTTTTCAAACTCACCTCTCATTTAACTCTGCATTATCCAAGACCTTGAGGGGCTGGAGTGTGTCCAAAGAACAGCAATGAAGGAGAAGGACCTGGAGTACAAGTCTGATGAGAAGGGGCTGAGGGAGCTCAGCCTGGAGAAAAGGAGGCTCAGAAGGGACTTTATCACCCTCTACAACTCCCTGACAGGACAGTGGAGCCAGGTGGGGATTGGGCTCTTCTTCCAGGTAGCAGGACAAGGGGATTTGGCCTCAAGTTGTGCCAGGGGAGGTTTAGGTTGGATATTAGGGAAAAATTCTTCATTAAAAGGGTTGTCCAGCATCAGAACAGCCTTCTCAGGGCCGTGGTGGAGTCACCATCCCTGAAGGGATTTAAAAGTCATGTAGATGTAGCACTTGGGGACATGGTTTAGTGGTGGACTTGGCAGTGCTGGGGGAATGGTTGGATCTTAAAGACCTTTTCCAGCCTTAAAAATTCTATGATTCTATGATCTTCTCCAACCTAAATGTTTCTACGATTCTTGTGGGCAGGATAAGGGGAGCTGTGCTCTGTCTCAGTAATGAACTCTGACTGTCCAGGAAAGCATTTATTTTTGCAAAATTAAAAAGTGGGAGGGGTGGGGAAAATCAATGGATCTCTTTATAGCTGTATAAAAAAAAGGCAGAAAAGTTAATGCTAACATATGTTGCTCCATGTTCCCAGAGCAAAAACCTTTGCAGGATGCTAGTCCAGAGCACAGGTGGTAAATGACAGGTACCTTTATTTTTAGGGGATGGCAGGACAGATGATGTGAGGAGGAGGTGAATGTAGAGAACCCCTATAGATGCATTATGTTCATGTGTGGACACTGTAGGCATTGTATTGATAGACTTTAAGGGTCTGTACCCAGGCACCAGGATCTCTAAACCATCCTCCTACCAAGTCACCAGCTAAAAGACACCCTCTCCTCTCTTCTCAGAGGCACTAATGAGCTGGGAGTGTGCCCAGATCCCCAGTGCAAAGACACATCCCTGTCCCAGTTACAGAGGCTGGGACTGGTTTATGACCATGAGGGTATAACCAAAACCTGTATATTCTATACCCTCTATGTCATTCCTGATGGGCTGTTAATAAATCATTGGTAACAGCTGCCCAGAGCACACCTCACACCCCAGGCCACAGCAGATAAGGAAAGAGATCAGGGGAGGCATTAACACCTCCACCCCCAGCTGGGGAGTCCTCCCTGCTGATGGACCCAGCTGCACTGACACAATGGGCCCAGATCGACAAAGAATCCAAAATATCCCAGGACTCACAGAGATAAAACAATGATTGTGAAACTCCCTGCCCTGGGGGAGGTACTGGGGATATATAATCCTTAAAGGTTGAGACTGAGGCACCTCCTCACTGGGCCCAGAGGGGGAGCAGAACTCCAGCAGGACTGTGACTGCCACTCTCGAAGACACTGCTACCATTTCTCCAACAGAACTGCTGTCTCCAACAGGACCATCATCCCGACTACCAGGTTTCCTTTCCCTCTGCTCTGCACCCAGGGGCACCACGCAGTACTGGGCACAGGAGCTCATGAGCACCGTGCTGTCCCCATCCCAGGGGCTGGGTTGTGCTTTGTCCTTGTGGGTCAAAGCCAGTTTTTTACCTTGTTTCCTTATATGTATTGTAATCTTTTTAGTAGATTGTAGCTCTGACTTGTGGTCTCTCTGAAATTGGGTTCATTTCTCCCACTGGTTTAATTTTAAAGCAGCACAATCCCTTTCACCCTGGGAGAAAGGTGTCCACACCAAGTGTGGTGTCTTGGTGGTAAAGGGATGAGAGAACAATGTGTGCAATGGAAGGAATCAGTGGGAGACTGGTTCTCTTTGAGTCATGGTTGTGGAGAGTGAGCCATGTGCTGGGTAAGGCAACAGCATGAGTGCCCTTGTTCCATTTAGGAGGTCCTGGCTAAGTGACACAATTCATGTATTTCTTCCAGTGTCACTGCTCTCACTCCAGAAAGTGCTGAAAATTCTTTCTCATCACTGATGCCAACTTTTGGGGGACTGACTCCTGGCAGGAGATTTTGGACTATGCTGCCCAAAAGGCACAGGTTCTTGTACTGCCATGATGGTGATACCCAGATGTGACATCCCCCCTTACACATCTGCCAGACTGCATGGGGGGTTTTAGGGATATATATTGTTAAGGATAAATCTTTCTTTCCTTAATCTCAAATATTTGGTTGGTGGTTACTTGTGTATCTCACAGATTGTGATGGAAGACTCCTCTGGAGGTTTGGCACCAGGATACGAACTTTTCACCTTTTCTGTTGCTGTAAGTGATCAGATAGAGATAGAACTCTGTTTAGTGCCTTGCTGTGTCTGGTTTGCTCAAAAACATGAATGAGTTGAGCCTTACTCCATCACCCCAAGTTACGTAAATATGATGTTTTAATTTTTTTCAATATCACAAGCAAATTTTCAGAGCACTAGACTGGACACAACACAACAAAACTCAAGTGTTTTGTCTTTTTTCCCCAAACTGGCAACAGCTGAACCTTTTTCTAGTGTAAATAGCAAGGTCTTCCTCAGCCACATATGAGGTCAGCCCCCATCCAGCCCCACATCATGTCACACCCATCCAAAGGCCACCTGACAATCAGCTGAGCAAATCTGTCTTGGACTGGGTGTAGTGAAGAGGGTGGAGGAAAATTATTCCAAAATATGAAGGCTTTCCTGATGTCTTTAGTAGGAATATCTGTTTGGAAATGAAGAGAGCTCTGTTGGGGGTCTGTTCCAGGTGTAGTGTTATGGCATAAGGATGGAGGCACATTCCCAGGTGGGAAATACTGCAAGGAGTGGTTGGGTTTGAGCACAGGGTGGCCTGGCAGTGGGCGACGCCACAGAGAGAAGTGGTTAGAACAGGGAAGAGGCTGAATGTTTCAGCTGCAAATATGTTTCAAGCTCTCTGATTTGGAGAGCATTTCCTAGGTTTTTAATTCCTCAGTTTGCCTGTTTTTGCAATGGGAATGAGGTGGTTACCTCAGTGCTCTGGGCTCGCTCTGGCAGAGGGTGCTGGGTGAAGACCAGTCATTGCTGTTGTTGAAGCTTCACTGATAACCCCTGCCTGGGGCTGGATGAAGCTACAAACACTGCCTGGTCTTCTGAGTTGGGAAAATGCTTTTTTTTGCCTCTGTTTTATGTAATTTCTCAATGTGTGTTGATACTATATGTTATTAAAATCGATTACCTCCTTCATTTATTTCCTCTCCTCTGGACTCAATTTTTTTTTTTTTTAAAAGTAGGTCAAAGCTGATATGAGAGAAATAATATCCAATCTGTATTTCTTAAGGTACAGGACCAGTCTGTCAGGCTGTTGGCACAAAACAACAATTGTTTTATTGTTGGGGTAAGTAAATAAGAACAAGAAGTCTTAAGTATTGGCATATGTTGATACTTGGCCAAAAAGGTCTCTAAACAATACATTTTCTATTCATTCCAGAAACCTCATACTCTGTTATTTCTCATTTAATGCTGTTGGCAAATACCCATGTCACCATCTAATTTTGACTGTAGTTCAACTTTTTTAGTGCAAAGCTAATCCTCATTATAGCTGTAAACATGTGTTTCATTTGGCCTTGTGTTCATGTGCTAAAGTGACAAAGGCAACCGAGGGTTTCTGTCAGGAGTGGAGTTGTACAGGTAAGTGTTTTGTTCAATCTGCTCTGTCTTTTGCACAGGGAAAATCAGCCAAGTTACTTAAAAGGGGAAGAATATTTTTATAAACCTCTCTGTACTCTCGTGCTTGGCCTGTTCCCTGCTTTGCACCTTTTTTTGGAAAAATGGGACACACCAAGGAGAAAAGAACAAGTGAATCAATGAGTGATCATGAGAACCATCAGGGTCTGGTGCAGCAGCTCTGTGTGTGTGTCTTCTACAACTTCATGTGCTCTTCAGACACTGGTAATTGTTAATTTCTATTTTTCGTAGAATCACAGAATGGTTTTGGATTGGAAGGGACCTTCAAGACCATCTCATTCCAACTGCCATGGGCAGAGACACCTTCTACTATATCAGGTTGGTCCAAGCCCTGTCCAACCTGGCCTTGAACACTTTCAGGGATGGGGCAGCCACAGCTTCTCTGGGCAATTGGAGAGTGAGTTTTCAAATAACATTATTTTACTGTGCCTCAGTTTTCATGGAGAATTACAAGTTCAATCCTTAATGAGACCCTACTCAAAGTGACTCCTCTTTAAAATGAGACTTCTTGAAAGAGATCACAAAGCAGAAAGCCTGAAGTCACAATTCACTTTTGGCCAACCAATTTATTTTGTAGAAAGGTTTTGTAGTTTGTAATGGCAAAATTCAGCCTCACTTCCCTGCCTCCAGTACAGCATGTGACAAACTGTCAAAATCTGACTCGTGGAAGCAGATTCATGGCAGTGACCATAACTGAGGTTTAAGTGTTGTCACCAAACTCCTTAAAGTGCAGCACCACAAAACCACCTGAGCCTTCCAAGGACAACATGACACTGATAATTTGAGTCAAGTGGGACCAGACCTGATTCCTCTACAGTTTCTTTCATTAGGATACAAGAGCATAGGGTAGAGGAGAATATTTTCAATTGAATGGGGCCTACAATGGCCCTCAACTCCAACTGCATCATCTAATCCAAGAATTAAAATTATTCTGTTGAAGCTCCTGGTTGAAGTGTATCTTCGTGTTGGCCCTTTTACTAATTACTGCCAAGTTAAGACATTACCTGAGGTAGGTCACGCTGAGGGAGGAGTTTGGAGGCACAAGGTGGAGTTTTGTTCCTGGCTGTGGTTTGCAAGAAGATGGGGTTGCAAACTGTTCCCAACCTATAGCAGTAATGCTGAAATAGGAATTCTCCTGAGAAATTCCCAAGCAGACAGAGCCATTCTGCTTGGTCTGGGGTGGGTACCACAACTTCAGCAGCTGGCAACTTGGCCAGAGTTTGTGCTAAAAGAAATATAGTTTGCCGCAAAACATTTTTCTATATTCAAATACACACTTGAGCCACAAACATTTCTGTGTGTTTGCCTACACCATCGAGTGGCAAATTGTCCTCTTGTATTTAAATGGAGCCTAAATTCAATCCATACATTTCCAGTCATTATCACCCCATTATCCTTTCTCCTTTTTGCTATTTTTCTCACCAGGCAGTGGTAAACCCCAGGCCTTTTCTCAAACATGTGGTTGATATAAGAGGAGAGGAAAGTTCTTTTCAAATATTAAAATGTTTTTAAATACTGTTTTATAGCAATCATGGTCATCTGCAAGAAATCAGTTTTCAAAGAAGCGTTTGATGGACTGACAACCATTTGAGCCCAGGATGAGATGAAATGGTCCAAGTCAAGCTGGAGTGGGACTCACTTTTCTGGAGAGCATGTGAGTTTAGAAGAGACTGATGAAGTTGAATGTTGCAACTACCAATGTGGCTTTTGAAAATACCAAATTTTGGCTTTTGAAGTGTGATGGGATCCAGGCTGGCAGTAGCAAAACAGAAGTTTACACCATGTGTCACCCCAATTTGACAATGATGAAAATTGTTTCATAGCTGTCAAAGAACCTGAAGCAACTCCACTGAGTTGGAAGGAACCTACAATGATAAACTAGTTCAACAATTCCATTGAAGCTCCTGGATGAAGTGTAGACATGTTGGCATTTGTAACCACCTTTAGCACAACCATGTTGGTGATCAGGGTGAAGAACTGCCCAAGCCTTCTGGTGACCAAGGCTGGAGGAGACTTTGTGAGATCACATCAGATGAACCTGGAGGTGCAACATGTGGAGAGCTCACCATGATAAGTTCAGGCCTCTGACATCTCCAGTGCCTGCATCAGTCAGGTGGGAACGAAATCAGTTCCTAGAGGAAAAATACTCCTTTCTGCCTTGATCTTAGTGGGTAATGCTTAGGGAAACCTCATCATTTAGGTGGTTTTTGAGGGGCATTGCTCTTGACACAAGGTCCTGGGCATCCCAGGTGTCTGCTCTGTGAGGATCAGAGTGAGCTGGGAGCTGAAGAGTATGGAAGAAGGTGGTGTGCTTTGTACAGAGGGCAACAGTAAGGAGGAATGATAAATGTATCTGACAAGTCATCCCATTTTTCACTGGACCAAAGGACACATTCAAGCATGACCTCTCATCCTCTTGATGAAAGATCTGAAGTATTTATCACCTCCACCCGTGTTTCTGGGACAGGCTGCCCTATGAAGGGCCAAGAGTTGGACTCAATGATCTTTGTGGGTCCCTTCCAACTCAGGGTATTCTATAATTCTACAATTCTTGTGTGTTTGTTACATGGTATTTATTGCTCTCCAATGCCAACAGGATGTTTGCTTCCCACATACTTCAATTTATGGTTTTTGCATATTGTATTGTTTGTGTACATAGAGAACTTTCAATATTAACTTTCAATGTGTTAATATGGAAGAAACTCAAAAAAACTCCTTCTTGGCTGGAATTCATCAGGTTCTCAGCTGGATGGTTGTGTTTTGAGTTACTGTATTCACTGTGCACGTGGCTGATGTGTCCCCACTGTGAGAGACCTCCTGGATTTTCCATCATTTATACTATTTTTACTGGATGTCCACGTTCAGAAGCGACAATAACTTCAGCTTATTTTGTTTTTTCTAGTTTTATTTTCTTGAATACTGGTAAGGAATAGTCAAGGCTTTGGTGATCAAGACCCAACACTGCTACTGCTTTAAAATCATTCAGGCTTTTCAGGTGTCCAACTTCCAAACTGCTTAGGGCACAAGGGGAAATGTAAACATTGTTCTGTTATTCAAACTACTACATAAGAGCATTGAGTTTGACAAGGCTCCAGGTACCCCCATGTCCTGTCCTTACTGAGATCAGAGGCTGATATCCCTCCCCAGTGACATCTAATCTGGCAGGTTTGTTTTCACTCTAACAATTGGCCACTGTAAATGTTGGTTACGTTTCTTCGTGCCTGCCCTGCCAGAGCTGCTTCCAGGAGCTTTATGCTGCATTTCTCAGGATTCAGGCTTGTAGCAGCTCTTTCTCAAATACAGCCAGGGTGTATTTAAATACGAGTTCAGGTGTGTGCTGCATTGACTGGGTCTGTGCAGGGAGGGAGGTCATTTCAGATATTCCTTTGAACCTTTTATCAAAACCTACTTTTTCTTTCTTTTTTGCTTTCTTTGTCTGGTTGGTTTTGGGGTTTTTTTTAAGATAGATGTATGTGGTATTGAAAATTGTGAAACTTCTTGGTAGGGCACAGGCCACATTGGATGAGGCTGTTTGCAGAGCCCAAAGTTGGCTGCAGAGCATGAGATGAATTTCAGGTTGATCCATGGACAGATTTTACACTGGACACAGGGCAGGAAACAGAGTTAAGGAAGCTGAAAATACTCATTGCAGGAACTCTGTACATATGGAGGGCCTTGGTAGGAGAGAGGCTGATGAGCTCCAGGGTCATTACTGAGAGCAAAACTGGATGTCTTTGTTCTGCACTGATCTTGCAGGGAAAGCAGAGCAGGAGCCATCCCCCCTGTGCTCACCATCTGTACACCCTGCTCTGCCTCTGGAGAACAGGATCCACATTTATACCCGGGAATGGCAAGGCCAGGTCTGGCAAATGCCAATGGTCTGACACTGCAAAAGCATAAAAATGCTAATTTAAAGTATGAGATGTATATAAGAATTATAAGCAGCAATAAATGTGCTCTGACCAGGCAGGGGAGAATTACTTCTTCTGATCAGCTGGCAGAGGTGGATGTAGAACAGGGCCCTGCACTATGGTGTAGTTTGAATTAAGCTGGATTTCTGCCTTGTATTATTTTTATAGTCTCTTCTCATCCAACAGATCTCTCTTTCTTTGCTAACGTGACTCCATGTTGTGTAGACTGTACATAGCTCAGTGCAATGCCAGGGAATAGTTGTGCAGTGATGGTTCAGGGCTCTCAAGGCTGATGGATGTGATGGTCCTCCCCAACATCCCAGCATCCAAGATGAGACAGCTCCTTCCCAAAATCCTATCCTCTCCCTTGCCACACTGAAAGACTCCTCTGCTGGTCCCAAAAGCAGCGGGGAAGCATTTCCACCTAGAGCAGTTTGCTTCTCTTTATTTACCTTTGGCCTCTGGGTCAGGAAACCTTAATAATTTCCTTTTTATTAATTTAATCCATAGTTCCTAGTAATTACCATAAATTAAACCTGCTGGGGGGAAAAACACAGCCAATAAACCAGAGAAACTGCTGCTTTATTTGGGTAACGTCAGTACCTGGAGGATTGTTTGCTGCAGGTCAGTCCCTTGGTTGTTGTGATTAACTTGAGACCAGCAGAGAGTTTCCCGTCCACCTTTTAAACGAGGCTTGGACATGCCAGGAATTCTGCTAATGCACAGGGTCCTATTAAATGCTTAACCTTGGTGTGAAATGAGTTTATTCCTGCCCCTGTGCAGGTACTGAGTATTTCCCAAGGGATGTTTCTCTCTGGTTTGAATGACCTTGACTGGTATTTTCTCCCCGTTCCCAGCAGTGAGGTGACAGCAGCAGGCAGGATCTGCTTTTGCCACCCCAGAGCTCAGAGTATGGATGAAAATTGTGCATTGCCTCCCAAGAACAAAGAAAAAAAATAGTCTGGATTTGCAGTGGGAAAATACTTGATGTTATTTTCCAAAGAGCCTCCTTTGGTTGCCCTTAGCAGCACCTTTGGGAATGGGGCGCTCGGAGCACGATGGAGAAAGCGGGAATTATAACAAGCCCATGGGATGAGAGGCTGCCTCCAGGAGCCCGCAGAGGCCCCACTAGTAAAGAGTTGCTGGTTTCCTTTTCTAACTGGGCTGAAGCCAGGCATTCCTGAGTGGCACCAGTCCTCCCAGTGCTGGAGAGGAAACATTCCCATTTGTTAGCTGTGGAAGTGCATGCCTAAGCCAAAGGTTACCAGGCTGAGGTGATATTTTTGCATTCCTACAATGTCTTAGCTTTTTTAAATTAAATTCTTGCAACATGAGGATTTAATCCCTTCTGGTATATATGGTGTGTGTGTGTGTGCGTGTGTATATATATTTTTTCCTACAAAATTTTCATCAGGAAAGTTATTTTTGTTTTTGAAAATTGGCTCAGCTGCAGGGTCAGTAACTTTCCACCCTGAGCCTGTGGAAAGGCTTGGGGTTTGAGGCCGAATAGAGGGTCAAGTTTTAGGGTTGTACTTGAGTTGAAACTGGATCTGGGGTTGAGAGCCACTAGGGATGAAATCTGGTGAATTGTTCTTGAATATTTTTTATTAAAAATAATGGAAATAAGCAGTTTTCCTTTCCAAAAGCAGAGTTCTACCACATCGGTCTGACAAAATTAGTGGTTTCCAACATGGAATTGGGTTCGAAATCCAATCCCAGAAGGTTAAGTTTAGAGTCATAGACAAAGTTAAGCTCCAGCAAAACAAAAAGCATTTTGATTATAATCCTTTGAGGGTGGGGAAGGAACACAGACTGTGCCCTGATCGTGCTAGCAAGGACCAGATAGGTGCTGTGGGACACCACAAAGCAGGAAAACCAGATGCAGGCAGAGACCAGGCTCTGTGTCCTGGGCTCTAGGAGCAGATATTCCAGCCCAGGGTTACTTAAATGACCTCAAAACTTTGGCTTCAGAGCACGGGCTGTGTTTCTGGTTGCCCTGAGCTCACATGCTCTCTACCCTGCTTCTGTTGCCAGATGAAGGTAGTGGGTTTTGTTGGGGGAAAAAAAAGCTGTTAACTCAGGCTCTGATTTGGTTTCTTTTCCCTTCTGCTGAGCTGCTTTTCCAGTTTTAAGATGATCAAGCTGATTAAACCCACCTACACCCATGTCCTAGAGAAAATAGCCACAGCTGCTTCTGTTAAGCCAAGAAAGCCCCTTCTCTGACCATGCAAAGGGGACAGCACTGCACCTGATTTGAGCCATGGGATAAAGGAAAAAAACATAAGGAAGTGCCTAATTGCTCTAAGCCAGGGTCCAGATTTTAAGCATCAACCTTCTGCTGAGGTTTTGGTCATGCTGGAGAACCACAGTATTGCATTTCTGTGGTGGTTTTCCTTCACCGAAGTGTCAGCTTGAGCTAAATGCCAGGGAAGTGTCCATGTGCTCTGCTAAGACCTGGGCAAAGTGGGTTTGGCTGTATCCTGGTTGAAGATCCCTCATTTCTTGGAGCATCTTCTCTCCGAGGTTTGTGGTGCTGCAGGAGCTGGTTCCTTTCTGGTGGCTGCTCAGCTGGGGATGTCCCACAGATCAGACAGCACAGCCACCTCAGGTTTGCTCAGTGATGGGCCCTGGGACCCCTTCAAAGTCCTGAGCTCTTCCCTTGTGTTGGCTCAACGGGGCCCATGTGATGGGAGAAAATGCAGGTTCTGCTCATTGAAGGTATCTTTGTTTCATCACTGCTTCCTTCTTTGGAAGAAAAATGATTCCTCCAGGTCTTGACATCTGCTGCTATTTAAAGGATCATCATCATCACCACTCCATTCCTCCTGGGGCCTCAAGGTATATAA
Organism: Calyptomena viridis; assembly: GCA_013390005.1. Lineage (NCBI taxonomy): Eukaryota > Metazoa > Chordata > Aves > Passeriformes > Eurylaimidae > Calyptomena > Calyptomena viridis. The sequence goes on along the minus strand of WEIV01025298.1, from coordinate 25,825 downwards.
AACCTGACTCTTCCCAAATTTGTGATTGAAAACAGATATTACGTGATGGTGTCCCTTTAAATGCCATGTCAGTGGTGTGAAGATTATTAATTAATGGTTCTGCATGACAGAAGCTGGTGAGGACTGGGGATGGGGGCAGATGGAAGGTTTTAGGCAGATTTTAGCCCCCCTGGGGCAGGTGGGTGGTGACCACCTGTGGACATAGTGCAGGAGGAATCTGCAGTGCTCACAGCTCTCTGCTGGTGCTGTTATTTGCATTATCCAGGGATTCCCTTGTGACCTTTAGCAGTTTTTATTTGGGCTCTGGTGAATGGCTGAGTCAGAGGAAGAATTTCTCAGGTTAGCAGCCCCCTCTGCTACTTGTCACCCCCCTCATACACCTATGTACAAGCCCTTGTGGCTTTAGAACCAAGGGAGCCATGGGAAAGTGCACCTGGAAGCTCCTCAGAGGGACCAAGCTGTGGAAAAATCTCATAAAACACCTCCTTGAAGCCTGTCTCTTGTGGGAGGCTGTGTGTAACCTCCATCCTCACCCTCCATCAGATGGCTCAGATGGGGGGAGGCTGCAGCTACAGACACACTCTCACTATGAGCATCCTGTGCTGGAGGGGAGCTGGCAGCTCTCCTCTGTATTTAGATTTTGCAGGTTCAGTGTGATGGTAATTATTTCTGGATTGTCAGGGTGGTGAGGCCCTGGCACAGATTTCCCAGAGAAGCTGTGGCTGCCCTATCTCTGGAAATGTCCAAGACCAGGTTGGACAGGGTTCTGAGCAACCTGGTCTAGTGGAAGGTGTCCCTGTCCATGGCAGGGGGGTAGAACTAGGTGATCTTGAAGGTCCCTTCCAACCCCAAACAGTCTATGATTCTTCTAATTGCAAGCTATGGAGAAGTGGTGTTCTGAAACTAATAAAAGGAGCCTGTGTGATCAGCCTGTTGTTCTGATTGCCTCCCTTAGCAATACCTTTTGTTAATTAAGATTTAGGTTGTTCAGCTCAGTGCAAGGAGAGCTGCCCCTGCCTCCCCCTGCTCCCCCTGCCTACCACGTCCATGCACACACACACAGAGCTGATTTAATGGTTTTGCTGATTGCAAAGTAACAGCTCTCAGAGGTGGTTGGTTTGACACAGAGACAGGCACCTTCAGCTTTAGGCTCCTTTCTGTTTCTACATCTAAAATATTTGTCTTGTGTGATTTGTCTTTAGGAAGCCAATCCCTTTGGGAGGTGCCAGGAGTGGTTCAAAGAGAGGGATGTCCCACGGGTGGGATTGAGCTCTGGTGCTGTCTTCTTTATGTCCCTTTGCAGGCCTTCAGCAAGTAACCTTTCAACTGCCAGGGCAACAAAAGGTGTCAGGAGTGATTAAGGATGTGGCAGCTGGTCCATATATCTCCATGCAGTCAAGTCCTTCAGATTTTCCTTGCTCCCACTGTGACTGACTCTCCCAATATTCATTACAGGTCTCCAGTGCCCCCCACAGTCACTCCCTGAGCAAGATGAGGGTGTTGAGCACCCGGCAGGATTTGGTCCAGGTTCAGCAAACCTCTCCAAGCTCCCTATTCACATCCATCTGATCCTGTCCCTCCCTGCACTGCTGGGTGTCCTGCCCACGGGCTGAGCTGGGAGCGTGTGGTCCTTGTGCAGTGCCTCGAGTATTGGTTACATCTGGTATGTTTTCTGTGCAAAATGGCTTTTTAAGAAATAAGGAGTTTTTTTAAACGGACTAAAAATTTTTACTGGGGCATCTGGTGTTGCAAATATTTGAAAAACTTGAAATTTTTTCTTTCTTGGCAGTAAAAACAACTCAGCTTTTTGCCCACTGCAGTCCAAGAATTATTGAATACATTTTAAAACAGATCGTTTGGGGGTTTTATATCACTGTTTTTATGGTACTGAACAGAAGATACTTTTCTCCTTAGAACTTGTTCAGAATCCTAAATTATAGTTGCCGATTTCTTGGCTTATGGGGAGCTACATGATTTACACCAGTGAAGAATGTCAGAAAGTTTCAAGAAACCTTTGAAAGTGCGAACCAGAGGAAGATGAGCTTTTGTTTTCCTTCTGAGATACTCATATTCTTGTTGCAGACCATGCCTGGATTCACTCCGTTGCTGTTGTGAACTGTGAGACTTTAACCAGTCCCCAGTACATGAGCAGCTGGAGTCTGGTGCTGCAGAGAGCAGCTCAAAGGTTCCCCCAGCAAATGGAAGGGATCTGAGGGAATCCAGTCCCAGGGATGAGGTGAACCTGGCCACTGCAGCTGCTTTGAGCTTCCCCTGGTTATTTTTCCCTGGGAATGATCATAAGGTCAGAGGTTCTGGTGTTTTTTGTGTATTGCTTTCTAACCTACTGAATCATGTTATTTTATTATTATTATTTTTTCTCATGCCTGTTGCACTCAGATATGGCTTTGACAGAAGCTGAAAGAACCTCCCTGGGCTAGAAAGGGGAACTGGACCTGCATCCCCTGATGACTGTGAATGGTGCAGAGGGATAACACTAATGCTTTTTTTTAATATATTAAAAAAAAGTGTGGGGGCAGGAATAGGAATGGGAAAAATAATTTTTTAAAAGCAGCATTTTATCCATTACTATTCCCATGCTTGTGTGCAGGAAAATCCTTTGTGTGTGACAGCTCCCTGTGCCAAGGTGACAAACCATTTAGGGAAACTCCAAATACAGCTGAGAGATCCTTGCATACAAAACCAGATGGATTTTTAGCTCATTGTGTGGCTGGACAAGTCTCAGTGCTGGCAGGAGGAAATAAGGATCAAGAGATTGGGCTGGGAATGCTCTGCAGAGACAGCTCATGCCTGGCCTTGCCCAGCATTGCAGTTGCTGTAGTTGGGATTTGCTGATCCAAAGGTTCATTGCCCATCTGACCCCGGGTGAGATGGCTCAGGGACCTAAATGACCAGAAATCCAGCCCTGTGCAAGGAAGGGAAGGGATGCTGCTGGTGGAGGATCCAGCTTGGCCCTTGGGGTCCCAGTGGTCATTGTCTTGGCACAGCCACAGCACCAAACCACATCCCGGCCAGTCCCACTTCACAGTCTGGCCTCGTGCCTGGGTTGTGAAAGTGGGTGAAGAGCAGATATGTTGTTTTGGCCTTAACGTTTGTCCCATGGCATAAAAAAAAAAATCTGGAAAAGCACACAAGGACAAAATCCTGAGATATTTGGATTATTTAGATTTGCTCAAGCGCTGCTGGGCTTGTCTCTGCCTGCTGCTGGTGCCAGGGTTTCTGTAACCCTCCCTGGCTTTGCAGAGTGTGCTACACGTGTGTGTAGTCACACATAGGCCTGTTCAGTGGCACGTTGGTCCAGTACTGCCACAGCACAAGCTGGACACTTACAGATGTCCATCATTCACTCTGACCAAGACACTTTTCCCCCCAGCCTTTGTAACCTGTAGCTGGATCACATCTCTCCAGAAAAGAAATTCACTCTGCTTTGAAGACACCAGTGCTGAAGCATCTGCCACATTCCTCTCTGACATGTTCCAGTGATTGGCTGCCCTCATTCAAAACCAGATGTCTCCCCTCTGATTTGAATGCTGCTGACTTCAGATTCCTGCCATTAGACCTTCTCCTGCCTGTTCCTGAGGGATGTGAGGAGCCCCAGGTTATTGGATACCCAGGTTACTGCTGCCACCCAACAAAGCACTGCCCCAGGTGTCCCACACCAGCTCTTCCCCTCAGTGTCACTAGAGCAGAGCTATCAGGGTCAGAGAGATCAACAACATCATAAAACACTTGAAGCGTATTCCTTCACCTTGTGTCTTGGCTGTGATGGCCTTTTAGTGGGAGCAAGGATTTCATGTGCAGTCCTTGTCTGCTTTTCCCATTGCTGACTCTTCTTTGACCTACCTGCTTAGTAAAATGATGTGGGTTTGTCCTTAATTCCGTTTTTCTCCTCTTAGAATGTGATAAATCTGTTAGAATGCACATTTTCTTTTTTTTCCCCTGCTTTTTTTCAATATCATGCCATAAATATTCCACAGTATCATCTTGCCATGATGCTGGTTGAGGCTGAAGGGTTGATCCAGTTCCTGGTTGAGCAGTGGATGTTCCTTCCACAAAAAGTTCCTGGTGAGACATGGGGAAGGCAATGGACAGTCTGACCATCAGTGCTGGTAAAGTCAGCAAGTGAGTCCTCATGAACATGAAACATGGGATTTTCTTCTTATCAACAGTGCAAAGGTCAGGCTTGTTTTCGTTTCTCAGCTGCATGTACAGAACAATGCTGCTTTTCTCTGCAGTGCTGTCCTTCCACCTCCTTCTCCTGTAGATTTTGCTCTTAATTTAATTTATTTGCAGCCCAACTTTTGGTAACTGAGGCAGAAACACAGGTAGAGGCAATGTGTGAGACTGGAAAACTTCCCAGAAGGGGTCTGATCCTGCAAAACTCTAGGACTTTTGCTCTTGGGGCATCTGGTCTCAGCTCAATTTAAAAGATTGGCATTTCTGAAGCACTTCAGGAGCACTTCTGTAGAATCATAGAATCACAGAATGGTTTGGGTTGGAAGGGACCTTAAAGATCATACAGTTCCAACCCCTCTGCCACAGGCAGGCACACCTTCCATTAGACCAGGGTTCTCAAAGATTTAAAGATTTAAAGGAAGTGAAGTCATGTCCATAGAGCCAGTTGTGCTCTCTCCCTCCCCATAAGTACATCACAGTAACTCAGAGGAGTAGCACATGCTCATTTACAGAAGATGTGCTAGAGAAGAGTTATCACTCATCAGACAAGACAGGCTTAATGCAAAAAAGAGCCTGAGATTGCAAAGGTGCTCAGCACAGCGTGTAGCTGAAACGTGCTGTGATACCCCTGGGTAAGGATCAAACCATAAAGGTCTTACCGACATCTGATTCTCCTCAATTTCAGTTGGATCCAAATCTAGCAAAAGGGCATTTTTATGTCTGGTCACAGTCCAAAAAGATATAGCAAAATCACCTGGAGTTACAAATGTGTTGCAGAACCTGTCCCTAATCACATTAAGAGCTCTAAACTGTAAGGCTCGATTGTTTGCCAAATGAAATATTCTCCTCCGGTATTTGCAGAAAGGAATTACAGTCTGTGAGTCATGTTTTTCATTTGGTATTGAAGTACAGTTTCTGTTTTACGGACCCAATCCTGAAGCTGGGGAAGGAGTCATTCAAAAAGCTTTGTTTGTTGGGAAATAAGGGCAAGGTGACTCTGTCATCACACTCACCTTGGGACACTCCCAGGACTGGGGGCTGACCCACCAGTTGTCCCCATTGGGCTGCTGTTACCTGCCCTGTGTGAAGAACTGGTGCTGGTGACACCCAACAGCAGCAGGTCTCAGGCAATGTATTTTGGGCTCTCGGTTTCCAGCTTTTGAGCCCTTGAGGTTCACCATATCAAGCTTTCTTCCTCAGTTCTGAGAGAGATCTTGGTGGATGTTGGATTTGAGGTTGTGCTTAAATAGATGGACAGGCTGTGCAATCATGGGCCTCTGGTCTCCGAGTTTCAGTGACAGCCATTAAGGTTGTGAGGCTCACTGGAGAAATGTCTGGTGGGTCTCCAGTGTTCCCTCTGGCTGCTTCACTGTCACAGTGACCGCTGGACTCTTGCTCCAAGCTTCAGGTGCCTCTACTCCTTCCTTTTGGCTCACTCCAGTATTAGTTGGCCACCAGCCATGGACTCTGTTCTAGAGGTCACCTGTGGTTTGTACATGAACTCCTGGTCTAGTGGAAGGTGTTCCTGCCCATGGCAGAAGGATTGGAATGAGGTGATCTTTAAGGTCTTTCCCAACCCAAACCATTCTGTGATTCTATGACTTGATATCACCCAATAAACTGATGAACTGGGTGACATGGAGCTCTTGCAGGAGGTGGCAGATGTGGACAATGAAAGCCAAGAAAGGAAAGCATTCAAAGCACCAAGTCACTGGTGAGAGCAGAAGCAAGGCAAGATGGTTCAGAGAGCTCCTGTCTCCCAGCGAAGGAGGATGGACCCTGCCCAGACTTTGTAAGTACAAGCCCAGAGCTGTGAGAGCTGAGTCAGCTCTGGGGCAGCAGGGAGATGCCATTGGCTCAAACCAGAGCTGCTGCTGGATGAACTGCCCATCACACCACACTTAATTACACTCGCACTGAAGGAAATGCTTGCCCAGAGTCACCCTGTGTCCCACGGGAAGGAGAACCCGAACTGGATTTATACCACCTCATCTTTAGAGCTGGGGGCAGGAGGGGTGGGCAGGGCTCTGCAATCCCTTGGGAAAAGGGGAGCACACCCCCCAGGCTGCCTGGCAGCCACAGCGTGCCCCCAGCATGCCCCCTCCTCATCCCCAGGGAGGAAGGAAGCGCAAGGCCGGGTCAGCAGTCGTGCCTGGGGGATTTTGGCCTGCCTTCTTGCAGTGTCTTAATATAGCCCAGCTGGCAGCAATAATTGGAGAGTTATTAAATAACTGTCTGCAGTGACATACAATCTGCAGAGCACTGTACCAATTATTTTTCATTTGCTTCTCTCTATCTCAACGTGTCTCTATCTCCCCATCCTGCCCCGCCACCGTTCCCAGGAACAATTTACTGTAGTGACTGGAGGGCAGTGAGATCTTCTCCAACAAAGAAACTACTTTATTTTCTGCCATGGTTAATGCCCCAATTTAATGAGTCCTTCATATCATTCTCACCACCCTAAATTAAAGGGTAGCCTGTGCAATTAAGCTGTTTAGCTTCCAGAATGCCCCTCACAGTTATCTGCAAACTGGGCTGAAATGCAGCTGCTACTAATATTGCTGGTATTAAAACTGGCAAAGGGAAAACCACTTTCATCTCTTTATTTTTAGTAGTGTGCCTTTACTTTCAATTAAACTCATTATTTGCACCATCTTGTTCCCGATTGTTGTCCCACGAGATTTTCCCAGCCAGGAAGTATTTTATGCAATACATAACTGTAGATACTCAGACCTTAATGTTTGTGTCTTTTGGGAATGAGGAGAGAGCTGGGATTTGCAGCTCTTAGTCTAATTTATACCAGTATTAATCCAGAGTAAAGCTGTAGTTTGCAGTGGACTTAGGTTTTGTTAGATCAGTGTTTGTTCTTTTTTTTCCCCTTTATTTTCTAGATCAGAATTTCCTCTTTTTTTTTCCTTTATTTTTTAAATGTAGAAGTGTAATGAAGAAAAGGAATTCCTTTAAATCCTTCTCTCCAAATCTCTACATCCAAAATCTCCTGCTGTATTCCCAAGGGGCAGATAACAACCTGCATCCTCAGGGATCTCCAGATTCTTTCCATCATGATCTGCTTCACCCACCCCTGATATTCGTCCCACTCAAGATGAAAAGTGGCTGCTTTTTAAGGATTGGGAAGAGGTTTGTCACTGCTTGGGTTGGGAACAGAGCAGCGACCACCCCAGAATGTCAAAACAGAAGCATGAATAGTGGCATAAAAACAGCTCTTCTCTGCCATTTAGCTGAGAAACGCTCTGCAGCAATCCAAGGAATTCTTTTTGGGATGCATCTGCAGGGAATTTTCTTCCTGTCCCAAACCTGTTAAGCTCCAATATTCATTTTAATGATCTCATTTTATAAATAATGGAAAGAAAAACAATGCATTCAATAGAAATGAGATTAGAAATAGGAGGGGAATGAATTACAAATGCAAGAGTCTGTAGTTATTCCAAGGAAGATAAATCTCGTTTTAAGTGGTCTCCAGTGAAACAGTGTCTTGCTAAGACCAAAACAAAGTAAATCTGGTTTTGTTGATAAATAGAAGTGTGTGGCAGTGGCAGGGAGTGTTTTCCAACACTGGGTGGTTGTCATAGTATCCTGGGACTAACAATACCTGGGTTTTATTCTTGGTCTCACCACTGTCTTTCTGCAGTAAATGATTTAACACCCTGTGCTGGAGTTGCAGCACAACCTGGAAAACCAAACTTCGGTGAGCAAATGTACAAATGAGGTCAGTATGTGTCCCTCAGTAAAGCTGTCACTGACAGGCTTCTGCCCTAGCAGGGTCATGGATTTTGGGGTGCATCGAGGTGGAGTTAGTGGCATTTCAGCAGCCTATGCACAATTAGCTTCAGACTGTTGTGGGAAAGGCTGTTGGTAGGATATCTTTTCCTTTGGGGCTGGATCTGACATGGTGATGCCTTTTGTGTTTCCCAGTGTAGACATGATGTGAAAACTTTTTTTTTTCTTCTGAGATTTGGTCAGATTTTCTGTCCACATGAGTAGCAGGCAGCAAAAAAGGTGTTTGCTCTGCAGAACTCTCCTTGAGTCCCTTCACCATCTGGTCCTAGAGCTGCAGTGGGAAAGGGACTACAGGAGACTATAAGAATCTATAGGAGGGACTGAACTGCAAACACCAGCTGAGCAGCGAGGTAACACCACCACTGTGTTCTCACCTGATTCAAAACACACTGTCCCCTTCCATCCTGCACCTGGTGACGAGTAGGGAAGTGCTGACATGAGCTGTAATGGGATGGATGGGGTGAGGTATCCCTAGAAAGAATGTACACCCAAGGGCTGGCATGTGCCGAGCCGGGGAACGTAGAGCAGCACGACACAACACCACCATCAGCAGCCACATGGGCTGGAGTTGGAGAGTGGCCGACCCTCCTAGCTGGGAGCTAATGATTCCCTTCAGGATTGCATCATTAGATTCGAACTGAGTCATTATGAGGCGATTTGGGAAAACAAGTCAGAATTCATTACTGAGGAAACGCGCTGGAGCTGTTGCAAGGGCCTCCTGTCGGGTGTCGGGTGCTCCGAGGCACAGCCATGGCCTCGCTCCCAGGGCCCTGCACCGCTCTGCCCTTGGTGGCAGGAGCCAAAATCCATGGCCAACGTGGGCAGACAGGATTCTTCTCTCATACCACCCACAGCTGCTTACCCTGTGACACCTGTTACAAGAATAAACAAACCCTGGGGTAGGAGGAGACATTGAAATGATGAAATTTGCATCCGTGCAATGCTGGGTGCAACCTCAGAAGCATCCTCAGCCTCTGCCAGCAGTTACAGCATCCTCTCCTCTGGTGTCCAGCTGCTGGCAGCTCCTTGCTCCGGCTGGATGGTTGGATGTTTGCCTGCCCTGCTCACTGCCTGTTGCTGCTGGTGCCTCTCTAGGTGGGCACAGCTTTGCAGGGCTCTCCAGAACGAGGCTTTTCTGCCACCAGCAAAAGCATTTTTATCAGGTGTAGCGGTGGGGCTTGAAAGGGGTTACCTGCAAACTGCCCCGTTTTGTACCAGGTTCAGTGTTTCTCTTGGAAACTCAACAAAACCACATGGTTTGTATCATGGACAATTGGGCAACACCTCATTCTGTGGAGCTGATGCTGAGGCACAGGATTCTACCCCAAGATCACAAAATGTTGGCTTCAGAATTCTGGGTTAGGACAGCAGCATCCTTGATGAGGGCAGAAAACATGGTATGAAGGATGGTTTGAGAGAGTGGAAAGAGAAAAGGAATTTGGGGAGGAATCCAAGGCTTGATTGGAGGTTGGCACTCAAAACTGACATGTCTGATCATCAATCAGCAGAGATCAGTTACTTAGGAAGCTTGAACACCTACCAGGAGTGCATATTAACATCAACTTGATGACTAAGGAAACAAGGAGATGGATAGAGACCAGCATGGATGGAAACAGGCCTGTTACTTGCCTCTGCAGAAAGGTTTTATCACGAAATTACTGCTGGGAGAGACGAAGCTGTGGCCACTGAAGATGAGCTGGAGTCTTTTTTAATATGTTTATAAAAATGTGAGGCCTGAGTGTTTGCTGGAAAAGAAGATACTGATGTCTTTGCAAATAAAAGAAGCAAATGTTTCCCTAGTGAGGGAATACAAATAATTCAGAAATACATTGAATAATGGGGAAACTCCTCAAGAATCACATATGGTGAGGACAATGAAACCCTGGTGAGGTGAGCCAGCTGGTGGGTAGTGAAGGTAACAGAGGACAGACCTTCTGAGCATCTCCTGTCAGTCATTTCCTAGGGAGATGCGTGCCATGGCTACTTGAAGAGATGTTGGATGGCTGATCCTGGGTAAAACCTCTGCTAGCTCTGTGTGACCTCAAAGGGTGAGGTTTTTTCCCACACTCCTACCAAAAAGCAGCAGCTCCCAGTAGGGTCAGTTGTTTTCGTGAGGGAGAAGCCAGGTAAAAACTCGATGAATTCAGGCTTTCCTTAGTTGCAGTAGTGTTGTTTGCTGAGGAAGCAAACTGCAAACCCCCAGCCTTGTTGTGTCCTGGGCAATGCTTAAACTGCCAATAATCCTAAGGCTGCTGTCACAATGCTACTCAATGGGGTTGACAGATTATATCTCTAAAGTCCCTTTATTGGACCTTGTTCCCAGAAAAGCTTGCAAATTGCTCTGATCTTACCAGACAAAGGCGTTGCTCACTCTCGGAGTCCTTGGATATCCTACACAATAAGGCAGGAATTGGTGAGAATTACCCGAGATAAAATATCCCTTACAACATCAAAGTTCCTGATCTCTCAGCTGTCAGCTGCAGGTATGTGAAAGTCCTGACAGGCTGAAGATAGAGGGAAGAGATAAAGCAAAAAAAGAAGGGAGGGGGGATGGAGAAATTCTCTGAATGAAACGTTATATCATTGGATTTGGCACAAAGATGTCAGTGCAGCAGGTCTGCTCAGCCAGCTGGGGTGTGAGCAGGGCACTGGGCTTTCACCCGAAATGAATCACTAGCAACTGATATCAGATGACCAAGGACAGGTCCTGATCCTTGTCACACCGATGGATCAGGAGATGATCTTTGTGAGTCCCTTCTAACTCACCATATCCTATGATAAAAGAATGAGTAGTAACAGAGATCAGGATGCAGCTAAATCATGACTGTACAATCCCCACATTTTCCCATCCCCATACACTCTGATGTTGGTCGTCTTTTCCCAGTAAAATGACTGAAGTGGGATAGTTACCGTGGGGGAATCACAAGACATCATCCTTTTGCCATCTTGGCTCTGCACATTTAATAATGATTGACCTCGTTGGGTTGTTCACGGGAGCTGTGGCAGGAGAGCTGGGATCAGACTTCCACTACACAGCACCACCCAACCTGATCACTAATCTGATTGCAAAAGTCCAGCTTGTTGGCAGCAAAGTCTGAACTGATTTGCACAGAAACAGAGTCAAAGAGGTTGAGCTGAAACGAGATCTGGCTTGTTTGTCTAAAATCCTGTCCTTTCACACTGCAAAGATGGGGCAGACCTTCCCTCCAGCCACTGCTCCTGCACACCTAATCCTCCTCTAAAACTATGTTTTAGAGCAGATAAAATACCTTTAGGTTCTTAGAAAGGACTGGTTTTGGCAAATGCACAAAATACTTTTCTCAAATGACATAAATATTGTATGTGATTTGCTGCCTTGCCAAAATGCAAACACACACACATGCTCTCCTAACTAAGCAACATTCTTTAAAAGTTAAGATCGTTGCTTAGAAAGAAATATAGAGCATTTTATAAATCCAAATTGATCACGCACTGCGTGTGTTGAAAATATGTACAAAAAAATGGACCCTCAAAACTCCATTAAACCACTTCTGAGACAATACATCACTGCACCTTTATATTGCACCAAGGGGTTTAACGACCCTTCTCCAGGAAAATATTTTACTAGGTAACAAAAAAAATAAAAGTTATTGAAAACATATATTTGATACTTTTGGCAATTCATTTTACTACTTGCATTTCCAATTCATTGGTATAGTTCATGAAAAAAAATATTTTCGCAGTTGGGTCATGTTATTATTTTTCTAGATTTTTTTTCTACTTGAAAGTCATGATACGATTTTTTTCTATGAAACAACAAAGACAGGCAAAAGCTGCTTGCTTGGTGATCCTGTAGATGTTTTAGGGTCTGCCGAAAATGTAGAATACACACAAACATGCCTACAGGAAATTATGGCATCTTTCTGCTTTTCTGTATAACCAACTTTATATCTAAACAAGCTAAAATAGAGCTGGGGAAGAACTAGTAGATTGAATACTTTAAGGAAAAAAAAAAGAAAGGATCACTTACTAGAATATTAAAATCTTAAAAAAAATTAGATGATTTTGCTTTGGATCAACTGAACTGGCACTGGCACTCACATCTTCCATAACTCATCCTCACCCTCCGTCACTGCTCCTCTCCTGGCTGGTGTGAACTTCTCCAGATGAAAGCCTGGCTTGAACTTGACCTGCCCACAGGAATCCAGAAGGCAGCAAAGGAATTCCAGGAGAGGAGGAGATGAGCAGTTCTTAAGTCAGACTAACAGCAGATCTGCACTGCAAATTTAGCTTGGACTCAGACTCAGATCTGCTATATCCTTTTCCTACGTAGAGAGTGACTTTTCACCCAAAGCTGCTTATGCTTTATCACCATTTTATCTGGCCATCAGGGGAATGTGGGCATGGACCGGGCTTTTGCTTTCTCTTGAACACATAATACACCCATTTTGAACAAAGCTAAACCATAGGTGTGACCCAGGGTTGTCTCTGATCCCTGAACCCAAGTGCTGGTCATCCATGAAAACCAACACTGAACATCCACACAAGGATTTCTGCTTGTTTAACCAAACTGCTCCTGGACCACGTGTGTGCTCACTTCTTACACCACTACAGGTAAGTCTAATCTTCACTTTGAGAGGGATACTGTGAGTACCTACGAGCATGTTGTATCCTTGTTTGCCTGGAGAATGGTGATTTTCCATTTTTACTGTTTCCTGTATAACACATTTCGTTAGGTCTCAGTTTCCTGTCAGCTCTTCTCCCCACTGCATTTGTTTCCTGATGTGTGTGTAATTACAACCACAAAAGTCCATCAGCAAAAAGTACCATCAATTTGCAAGACTAACAAATCTCACGCTTTCCCTCTCTCCTCCCCCCAAAATTAGAAAGCCCACTCTGTAGTTTCCAGCACACATCTATCATTATATACTCCTGAGTCTCAGGTAAATTAGCAACCTGATTCTTTTCCCTGCTGTCACTTAGAAGAAAAGAGCTTCTTATTTGCCATCCAAGGAAAAGTACAGTAAACCTAGAACTAGATAAAAGGGAAGTAATCAAATATATTTAACTGTAGCCAGCCAAATCCCATTATTTGTATAGATGTTAGCTGGTGTATTTGAAGAATTAGGGAAGCCTTGTCTTTTATAGGAAATAGTATGCTTTGATTGAAAATTGCAATGTTCGAGCTTGTGTTCTTCTGCTCCCCTAAAAAGAGAAATTCATCTTTATATATAGATATATTTATGTATGAATGCCAGATATTTTAAAAGTGGTTTCATGTCCTTGCTCTTCCATTAAGCACATGCATTTGGGGCAAGCACAGCATCGCTGTGGTTTTCTTTCAGAGATGGGAAATGCCTTCTCAGTGTGGGAAGTTTCCTTGGATTGTCCTCACTTCTACCTGAAGGAAGCGGGGAAAATAATTTTAGCTAAGTCACCTCCCACTTATGAGAGGGCACCACCTCCCCACCATGTGAAGAACAGCTTACAGGGCATAGGGATAATGTGGGGAGAGAGCTGTGGTAAAGGAACACACTGGGAGTATCTCATGGAGATTATAACCATGGTGAGGGCTGTAGGAGAGCACAGAAAGCCTTCAGCTGGTGCTGGGACCACAGGTTTTGAAAATATATGGACAACATCACGGCAGTGCTCCTTCCCTTGGCTGCTGTGTGGGAAAGGGAGAATGCGCCACCTCTAGACGGCTGCGGTCGGTGGTTGCACACGTAAGACCTTCCTCATGGAAATCCCTCCAGTGACAGAACACACAGAGTGCATGGACCGACTGATCTCATCGGGAAATACACCCAAATACACCTAAACCCACCTCCTCACCCTCATCCACACGACCTAATTATCTTTCTGGTGTCCCTGTGCAAACAGTGACAGTTTTGCTGTGAAAATATTTGATTAAGATGTTCCGACACAAGCATTAAAATTCAGGTCCACAGATTGAGGGAAAGCTTTCCCTGGACTGTGCTTATAGCACACAGCTTTTCTCAGCTCCACTTTGTGCTCAGAAAGCACAGATTTGGGAGCTAACCAGCCAGGTAAGTGACTGGGGCTCTGCAGAGAGCCTGGTTTCTCCAGGGTGTCTCCACCCTGATATCAATGGGCATAGCAAGACAAGGCACATTCTGACCCCTGACTCCAGTTTTACTTTGGTCAGATGAAACATCACAACTCACTGTTGCTTCAATACTTTGGGGAGAAGAAGGAGGCAGACAAGAGCTCCCACAAGGTTTTTTTACCTGCCTGAGTCAAATTACCCTCCCTTCTGCGGGGTTTCTTCTGAAGTAACACATCGTACTGTAACCAAATATTGCCCTCCAGGAAAGCCATTTTCCATCCAGCAAGGAGGCTTCTTCCTTCTCAGCAGCCACTGAAAAGAGCCTTTGTTCCCAGGCTGAACACCTGGAGAGTGCTATCAGCAGAGGCCTCTCTGGGCCGGGGCACTGAGCAGCCTTGACAAGACCCAGTGGCATTGGCATCGAGATCAGCAGCAGCATCTGGGAGCTGCTGGCACCCAAAAAACATCCTGGATGAGCCAATGCATGAGGAACTTTGGGTGGTTCCCCTTTTCCACGGGGACCAGGGAAACTAGTCTGGTCTGTATTTCTTTCTCTTCCATCCTAAAATGAACATCCTCACTCCAAAGGGTCTTTAAACAACCTCCAGGATGTGACGCATCTGTAGGGAATGGAGAACAAGCTGTTTATGTTTCTGGAGAAGCTGGTAATGTGAGTGGTGAAGGGCTGACATGGGGCACCATCATCCTGGGCACGTAGTTTGGAAGTACACCTTGATGAGTACAAGGTGGAACTGTTGCCTGGCATGAGGGGTAGGTCACCCACCAGAGAGGGAATCACTTGATGTGACCCAGGACAAGATTGCACAGCAGCTGATGTGACCCTGGGCACAGATTTCTGCTCTGTCCATACCGTCAGCACCACTTCTGTTTGTGTCCTTGAAAAACACCAGACCCACAACTGCTCAGAAACTCAAGGAAACCAAACCCATTTGGCCCATCAAGAAATTCCCTGAAGGCAGAGAGTCTTTTTCCATACACTGCACTGTATGAACCATCACTTTCAGAGATATCAGCTTCAAAATCAAAATGTTTTAATCTTTTTGCTGCATTTTACATGATTAAAAGAAAAATCTGCATGGGGTGAGGAAAGCTGGAGAGTCAGAAAGCAGTGGCTGTCATTGGATCTGCCATGAAGTAACCTGGAGAGCTGCTGACACCAGCTGGGACTGTGCTGGCTCTGTGAGGGTTTTACCAGTGGCATCAGTGGGAATTGTACCTGCAGTCTATGAGATACTTAGCAGGTTCAGACCTACAGATGTTTCTCAGTGTATTGATTTTCCACTGAAGTCACAGGCCAGACAGCCCAAATGACAGAAAAAAAAACCAAGCTCCCTCAACACAATTCTTCCTAATAAGCTAGATCAAATTTTGACTCCTACAAGGAAGTCATGCATTGGGAGATTTCAGCAATGCCACATTGCAGGATGCACAGCTCTGCAAAGCATCTGTTCTGGAGCAGTTCTGCCAAATACCAAGAGAAAATTGCACAACATGAGAAGGAGCAACCCACAGCTGAAGCTTCATCATCCACAGTGGCAATTCAGTGTGGACATCACAAGTTCTTCCATACCCGATGGCATTGTTTCCATTTTCCTTGGACTGGAGCAGTGAAAGAACAAACATTTCAAAAGGTTCAAATGAGACCTTTGAGTGCCAGTGCTGAGTCCCTGTGAGGTTCAGATAAACAGACAAATTAACATCCTGCAGAAGCTTTGCCTGGGACAAACCACCATTTCTGTGTCCGTGTTCCTGTGGTTTGTAGCAGAGGGGCCACTTTAAATCCTGGTCTCTGTCCAGTGTCAGCTCTCCCATGACTTTATGTTTGTATCTCTTTCTTCCGTGCAAAGGGAAAACTTCCAGGTTTGTTCCTTTTAACTTTGTTCATGGTAGCATTCTTGACAGAAGGACTTAGTGTCTATTTAGTGTCTTTGCAAGGAAAAGAGGGAAACTTCTCGGTTACATAAAAGTTTGTATCAAAATTCAAGAATCCGGATTAATTATAGAAGACTTGCCTTGTATCATTCAATTGGTTTGAATAGCTTTAAAGATTAAGCAGATCCAAGGCCTAACAGAACCAGAGCCAGTAAGACAATAGCTGAGATTTTCCTTTGAAACAAAATATACAGGTGGTTTCTGTGAGTTTCTGTGTCTATCTGCTCGGCTTTTTTATTTTTATGTCGTATCCAATATCACAGAACCTGGCAGTAGAAATCATATAGCAATTTGTGAAAGCTTGTTGCTGTTCTAGATATCATATAGTCTGTTCCACACCAGCAAAGACAAAACCAATGCCTTTACTCCTCGAGTTTTCATTCAAAAGGATAATGATCTCTGGTAACAAAATATTTGGCAGTAGCATTATTTAAAATGCACAGAGGAAATGTTTGTCCCTAATTCAAGGGACTGTGGTCACACAGTCTCTATTCACTTGGTATTTACCAGCGAATGCCAAAGGCTAATCTGCAAAAAACCCAGGAACACAGTTAAGTTTATCACACTCCATCCTTAACCCATCCCATTGTAAGGGAGGAAAAAAATAGTAATTACCGAATTTCTTTGTGGCCAGAGAACTTATAAACCGTGTTATACCCAGCAGGCTCTAATGGCTCCTTCGGTAAGTATCTAATTAAGCGGTTGGGGTGTTGTGTTGGGGGTTTTTTTGTTGTTTTTTTTTTTTTCTTTCACCACATACTTCTGTGTTTTAAAATCCCTTCGCATTAAAGGACTTCTCAAGTTTTCCAAATTTCTCACACGCACAGAAGAGGGAGTAAGAAAAAAAAGCGGAGGGGAGGTTTTGGTCGTGGGAACAGGATGCAGAGAGAAGGATTTGCAAAGGCTAAAGGCAAATCCTCGCCGAAATTTCCATCTAAAACACCGAAAACCGCAGTCTACGGTCTGCCTGGGACCGCTGGCTGGCTGGAGAGGGGGAAATAAAGCCAGCCCGGGGGGAAAGGCTGCGTTTGGGGAGGGGAGGCCCTCCCCAGAGCCCAAAGTGGTTACAGCACCTCGAGGGCTTTGAACGGTACAAATGCAGAGTTTGGATTTGCTTTACCGACCCCGCTCGGCGTCCCCCTCCCGCCGGTCCCCGCGAACTCCCGTTCTGCCCCGGAGCAGCGGAACGCGCCGAGCGGTGCCAGGATGATCGGGATGGGGAGAAACTGCCCCGGAGTAGGGGGAGAGGAGCCGAGCATCCCGCTCCACTCACTCCTCGCCTTCGGGAGGGATGCTCGGCTTCGGCGAGGACGGCGGGAGGTGAGAAAACTGCGGATCTCCGGCCCAGAGAGCCCGGAGAACGCTACCTGCTCCGGGGAATGCTACTTGCTCCGGGAAAACTACCTGCTCCGGGAAAGCGCCTTGCTGCGAGCCATGGGGCCGGTCCCCGCCGCTGCCCATCGCGGTGCCAGCGGCCACCGACTCCCCGCAGCCTCCCTGCTCCTCCGGGCACCCCGGAAACACCCCCGCCCTCCCTGCAGAGCTTAAACCGGAGAAGTTAATCGAGTTTTTTTACGGAGTCACGTCGAGGTGCCGGAGATGGGCTGGAAGGCGCTGAGCCCCCTCATCCCGGCTCGGCCCCGGGCGCACCTGCCCCAGGGCTGCGGGTCTCTGCCGGGGCGGCTCCTCCCCTGCGCCCCCGATCGCTCCGGCCCCTTCTCCCTCGTTAGGGAAGTGTTAGAAAGTTGCTGAAGTGCGAAATGAGCCTGCGAAACCTCGTTGTCCTCATTAAACTCTGACAAGGAGGGTGACAAGAAGCAGCGGAGGGGAAACAATGCGGCAGTGTTGGGGAGAGCCCCGCGCCGGGGCAGCCTTTGTGCCCGCACACAAAAGCTCTTGTTTGCATGTGTTAAAGTCCATTAAACCGCGGCAGCCCCGGGTGCAAACGCCAGCCCGGAGGGGCCACGCCGCCTTTTGCGCCCGCTGAGCGCGGCGGCCGCTCCGCGCTCGGCCCCGGCACTGGC
>WEIV01025297.1:31137-45138 GCA_013390005.1 Calyptomena viridis | reverse complement strand
CTTCAATTCTTTGTTCAGTTGAAATGTTACCTATTCATCACAACAATCATTAATTAAAACTAGTTCAATCTAATCAAAATAAGTGTGATGAAAACTGTGTTGCATAAGATGTAATGAAAAATCTACATCGTCTACATAAAGCACCATAATAAACACAGTAAAAATTCCCATTATTCCTTTCAAAAATATGGGTTCAGCTGTGACCCATCTTTTATTTTATTGTGAAAATAAATTAAAAAAATATTCATGAAGCTCCAATATATTGGAGAGAAGGATTGCTTATTTATTCCTAGGATATTTCACTTAATAATAATTTGTCGTGATTTTATTCTGTGTGTAGAATGAATTACAAATATTTAGTGAACGCTAAATAATTAAGAACACTTTCATGTCAGTGGATATCCTCTTGTTTGACTTAATAGACTTTATTTAGATCAGATCTCTATTTCTTATATTTATATATGGACAGAAATTCAAGTTCAAAAGAAATATTTTGTGCTAAGCTAAGCCGTCTCATGTAGAATACTAAAAAGAAAAAAAAACCAGCTGAACAAAACAAACAAACAAATGAAAAAACCCAAAACACACAATCACAGAAAATTTGAGATTGGAAGAGACCTCTGAAGATCAGCTTGTCCAATTCTCCTCAAAGCAAGGTCAACTACAGCAGGGTTCCAAGAATCATGTCCAATCAGTTTCTAAAGATTTCTGAAGATGAAGGCTCCACAATCTCTGTGGGAAAGTCTCATTTCTTGATCGCCCTCACAACAACAAAGCTAGTTTGTTTAATGTTTAATCGGAATTTCTTGATGTTCAGTTTGTACCCTTTGCCTCCTTTTTTTTTTGTACTGAATAACCAATGAAGGGTCTGACTGTATTCTTAACTTCCCTACATGAAGTATTTCAGTCTGTTAAATTCCCCCAAGTCTTCTCCACCCAGAATAATTCCAACCCTTTTCTGATATGTCAGAATCTCCAGTACATTAAAATAATCAGCAGTAATTTTTTAAGGCAATTCAATGTATCTTTCAAAAAAAAAACCCAAGCAAACAAAAAAAAGTACTTTCAGATACTTACCAACTATTACAATTGGTGAAGTTACTAGTGCTTCGAAGGGCTTTAAGTATATCTGTCAGGAAGAAATTAGTATTAATAGCCAGGTAAAAATGTTAATTATAAATTTATCCCACAGCAAGCGTATTACCTACTTAGGTGTATATATATTTATACAAAAAAATATATGTGTATAAAAGTATAAAATCTAAGCACATTAAAACAATTCTACTTGATGTATTATTCATTAGCAATACGCATAACTATTTTTTAGTAATATTTTATTCTGGTGAATCTGAGGTTCTATACTGTATTCCCCTTATCTGAATGGAATTTTCCACAAATTAATATGTTATGGAAAGGAAATTTTTACTAAACTTCAATTACCCGAAATATGGGAGAACTCAGAAATTTTCCATTGGAATTTTCATTTGAAATTGGAAAATTATATTTTCATCAATAATAATAACTCAAATGGGTGAAATTTTCCTAACTGTGTGAGCAATATAGATGTGATCAATGCCACACCGTAGCAAATGACAAGCTACTGATCTAGTGTTCAAAAGTTCAGAAAATTTCAGTTTGAATTTAACAACAATGCCAGTTACATTACAAAATAGTATCTTGAAAGTGCAAAATAAAATGTACTTAATTATATAATTGTTCACATAAACTGTAGTCCAAAGGATTTCTAAATACTTCTAAAGCTGCCTTTGTAATGAAGCTAATGTTTAATTGAGGAAAATGTATTGCAATTGCAATTTTTCTACTCTACTTATTGTCTTCTTGGTTTCATTATCTTAGACATGTCTTCTTCATTTTGGTGAAGTATGTACGTTACATAAGCAATTCATCTTCCCTGCTTTCCAGTAGACAATAAATATTGCCCCAGTATAATCACTGCAAAATTGCATAATAAAATACCATTTATTAAACCATTTAAATTATTATTATTATTTTATAATTGCTGATATCTCCTTGTCTCCTTCCCAGAATTATACCTTCTACACTCCACTGAGCAACACTGAAAGACAACCTGTCAGTGTCTCCCACATAAGCAGGTTTTTGTGTCACTAAAACTAACCTTTAGTTTGACCGTGACAACAGTCTTGCCCAACCGAAATTCCTTGGTTGGTGCATTTGCCTTGAGGTTCCTTCTTCTTCTCTTGCAACTAGTCTTTTGTATTTTTAAGTGATTCTTTGAATGCTTTCCCTTATGTTTTTTCTTTCTCCTTGTTATCATTTTGCTCAGATTTCCTTTTCCACTTCTTCAGCACCATCATGTGGCAGCCACTCCACTTATATATCCCTATAGATTATGCCATAAAGTACCTCCTCCTCATTATCTTGCTTGCTTTTTATAAATTTTCAGATTCAGTAACGTCTCCAGATGAACGTTCTTCAGCTTCCCTAGGTACATAACTGAGCTTCTTATTAGGTAACTACTCACAGGCAGTCTGAGAATTCACCCTGTGATTCATTCAGAAAAAATCAATATTAACTTTTTCTTCACTTCTATGCACTGTGTGCTTCAAAAGAAGCACTCTGAAAATGTTAGCAGTTTACTTTCTATAATTTCTTAATTACTGTGGCTTTTATTCTTAATTCTCAGCAGATGTGTGATATATCAAGAGTGGGTTTGCCTTCAGAAATAAACAACCAGAATGCTGAGACTAGTGTTCTTTAATTCTGTACACTTGCAAGTCCCACAGCAAGAGGAAGCCCCAGGAGTACCTTGCAGAGAGGCAGCAGGGAAGACCCAAGCCTAGCAGGTTATCTACTCATAGTTGAGGATTCAGTGGTTGCACATTCCTAAGGTGCTTTCCCAAGGAGAGTTTACATCATTTATGGTATAAGTGCACAATGATGAAGTAATTTATGGATCTACCAAATACAAGCACTAGATATGGCCTATTTTTTGTGTACTCAACACATCAGTGCATAGCAATATTATCAGTCTTTTATCTGTATGTTTGCCAAGTCCTCAAGCAGTCAGACATTCACCTGTGAATATTTTACTAAAGAATTGAGTGAATCGGTCAACATGACCTACTCCTTACCATCATTTTTCTATTATATTTTATGCTCAGTAAAGCAATGTAAGCTTGACACCAGTGTTTTGTGTATAACCATTAACTTTTTCTCACTAGTTTTTCTGATGAATCTCTAGTAAACTATTATCTTTGATCTGTTTGTTTGTTTATTGATAGCTAATATTCACTTTCAAAGTGTCGGAGACTGCTCAGAACATTTAATACTGCTTCTGTAATCTGCTGTTTAAAATGGAGGTCATCCTTTTTGTCAAAATATTGAATGCTTTTTCATCATCTAAAAGGCTATCTTCCTTCTGTCTTCACATTCATCTACTAGTATGTTTATACCATAAACAATCTACTGTGTTTCAGACATTACTTTCTATTTTTCGTTCATGCTTTCATTGGCTTTGAATTCTGCTATGTTGAATTTTGAAATTGAGACAGAGTGGAGAAAAATACAAATGTTTACAAAAATTAAGGCTTTCTAACTGTATATTTTCTTACTACACGTGCAAAAAGAATCCTTCAGAAGACCCCAAACCAGCCTGCATTTCTCTACATGTGCACATATGCGTGCTTATCTGTATGCATGACTTCATTCCTGATTTTTTCCCTCTTTCCTGAAGAATAAGAAAAGAAGTTACTAGAATTCGTGTCACATATATTGAAGGTATGTTTGTTGCTTTTTTACATGGGACTTTCAGATTATTTTTCAGTTAATTGTCATTTGAAATAAAAACTTCATGATTCTTGAATCAAAACAATTCAGGAATCCAGTATGTGTTTGTTTGACATACACTGTCTTACATTATTTTTTATTTCATTGTATTAGGTGTTTTTTTTTTATTTAGTATTGCCACAGCTAAGTGTAGTCCTAAGAAAAACTTGAATCACTCAAAAAGATTTCAAGATCAAACTTAACATATGATACCTGCTTTGTAATAATAAGATATATTATCTTATTATGCTGTAAACTGAAAGATAGTAATTTTTTCTGTGAGAAAAACTTATCTTCCTGATAAAATTTTCAGAAAACCTTGAAACCAAACACCAATGTTAAATGTGATAGACATCTTCTTTGAATTAGTTTTTCCTGTATGTAAATTGAATCATTTTTTTCACGCTATTGATGCTACACAAATGCAACCTACAAACACAAAATATCAGTAAAAAGTAACGTCCATTAATCTGTCCAGAGTTAATTCCACAAGAATTTCAGACAGCCTATCTTGATCTGAAATATAACTTGATGGAAATATAATAGTATATTATAAAGGTATGATAAAATAAATCAGCAAGTATTACAAATCACACTTTTTAAACAATAGACTTGAAAATATGCAAATATAAGGTGCATAGCATGAGTGGCAAATTTTACCAAATGTTGTCATCTGTCTTATATAACAAAATCTGGTTTTTATTTTCTTCCTAATATTATTTAGACATACAATAATATTTTATTCTCTTAGACTGAAAGTATTCTGTGAAGCAAAATATCATGAAAAGGACTCTGCAATACTTCTACTGTAACTAGCCGTTTCTTAGGACCTACAAATTTTTTTGAACCTATGGGAAATCTAAGCAAAACCGGCCAACAAGTGTTAGCATATTTTGATTCCCTGTCTTCTATTTTTATTGCAGGGTTTGTAGCAACCCATACCTAGTTTTCTCTTAGTTATTGAATAAAGTGGTTTTGCGGTGACAGATAAGACACAAAAGGACAGATAAGCTCTGATGAGACCCAGGAAGGCCTGAACACCTGGGGAAACATTCACAGACACTGACAAACTTGGTGTGAAAACAGGATTGGCTGAAGAATGGGGCAATACAGAGATATTGCAGCCTTTCTTCTAAGACTTCTGAAGGCATGAAGCCAGATATGGTCTTTGAGTCTCTGTCTCTGTCCTTTTTTCTTTTCTAAAATGCACCAGAAAATGTTGTATATTTGCCTGACCCATCACTCAAACTGTCTTTAGAGAAAAAAATATATAAAAAGAGGTTTGAACCTAAAGAAAACCAGGGGAGAAAAGTTCCAAACATGTTTCACGGTGGTAACTGAAGCACAGCTTCTCCTCCCTTCACTCCACATGGAACATCTCGGGGTGAGTGATATTAACTAATGTCACTTTCTTTTCTTTATACTTAACACTTTAATTAGGTGTATCACTATTAAGTTTTGTATGTGTCACGTTTAAGTTTTGTGTTACAGTTAAGTGAATCTCACTGTCTAGTTTGTATTACTGTTAGGTTTGCTAACAAAGACGTATTGAATTCTCTTAAATTGTCATTATATGGTATTACTAAATTTGTTATTTTGGTGAACTAATCAGAGTTAGTCCATGATATTACAGTGCTGGTAGTTCTCAATGGGAGTTCTGTGAGGGGTCTCTCTCTCTCCCTCCTGCTACTTTGTGAGGTCTCAGACAAACTTCCTGTCTAAAATTCAGTGAATCTGCTAGTGTAAGGTTGCAATTAAGGGAACTTCTAGAAGACTGTTTTAGACATGACTGCCTGGGAGGTGAGACACTGAATAGTTGCTATTTTGTGAAGTCCCCAAAAACTTCCTGTCGAAATCCAGTGAACCTGTTAGTGAACGGTTTGGGTTAAATAAACCTCTGACAGACTGGGTTAGACGTCTTTCGGGGAGTGGTGCACTGGATAGCCTTAAAGATATATATCTATTAATATACTACTAAATGCATTCATAAGTTCATACATTCTCTTCCAAGTGTGTTTTTACTTTCAATGCAACATATGAGTGAGTAATAGACCTATACTATAATTTTCTTGGTAATCTATTTTTCAGTCATTCCACACTCATCCTTCTAGTAGAACTTCATTTTCATTTGGCTTATGATGGTATTCATACCTTTTTCAATTCTAAGAAATCTTGGATACTAAGATAGAATATCTATTACCTTTGTCTATAAATATAAAAGAAACTACCATATACATAAAACAGAAATGTTTCATTTTCATCCACTGCTTCTGTCACTACAGATGCTATCTATTCTTGGAAAAAAGAATAATGTTTGAAATGTTTGAAAACACATAATGGTTTTACTAAAATGGAGAACAAAACAGCAATCAAACAATAACCAAGAAAATGTCATCAAAAAATCATTCTTTCACCTCCATGACACTGGGGTGACAATGCAGTCCTGATGTGGTCATGTGTCCCCAACGTAGCCTGTGCAAAGATGTGGCTGCCACATGGAAGTGACAAACAATGGCAGTGGTGAGTGGTGGGAAGCCAAGCAGTTCCCTCGCCATGATGGGTGGTAGCAAAAGGCAGTGGGAAACCAGCAGGTCCCAGCAGCTGGTAGCAGCAGGAGGTTCCAGTCAAGAAACAGCAACTGTGGCAAGCCTGCATGGGAGCAATGGCTGGGTGGCTCCAGTAGAGAAGCAGCTACTGCCAAGCAAAGTCCCTCTCCCATGGAGGCTCATCATGGCAGGTGGAGGGAAGCTGGCATATGTCCCTGCAGTTGCTGGTAGCAGCAACATGGAGTGTGTTGCAGGGATGCCATGGGTTGGGTGGCCAGCAGTGATAGCGCAGGGCAGACTCCAGGGGTGCCATGGCTGGGGACAGTTGGCAGTAAAAGTTCTGGGAGCTGCACAGTTGGGGACCTCCCAGCTTCTGTTCCAGAACTGAGAGAGAGCAAATCTCGCACCACAGGTCTTTTATACTCCTCAGTTCTCATAGTGTCTTGTTTTGGGAATTTCCCTTCTCCTCCAGCACTAACAGATGGCCCTGCAGGGAGCAGGACTCGGTTGGCTCCCACTGCTCTGTACTGAGCGCATCCTCCCCCTCACCAGTCCTGTTCCAAGCCAGGACCTGCCCCACCACACTTCCTAACTCTGCTTATGCCTTTCTTCAAAAAAAAACATGTTGGCATGGAAAAAATTCAACAAGCAAATTTAAATCAATATATCTGTAGAGAAGGAATTGAGAAATTAAGTAAGGAAATTAGGAAAAGTGAGAACCAGCAGAAAGACCTAACAGACCTTGGACCTGGATTATCATATGCTTTGATAGAAGAAAATTTCAGGAATCATAACATTAACAAATTGAGAGTGAACTTCTTTTTCTGAAAACCAGTGAATTATTTTTGGTTGCAATGAACTCAAACCAGGTGCCACCTAAAGTCCCCTGAGCTTCAGTGTGCAGCTTTAAAATCCACTCAAAGGCTTATATTAGCCATTAGAAGTGCAGACACTTAGAGGATTTGTGCTTGAACAAATATGTCTTTGTTTATTTTAAAGACTCATCTGTCTGAATAATTGCCTTTGCCTCCTTATCTCTAAGCCCAGATTTGAACACTCCTTTATGTTCACAACAGCATTATGTCTTCTCTGTTCTTTTTTGACAATTCTTTGTAGAATCTTATCAGTTTTTAGCTACAGAATGAAGAGGAGCAAAAATTTATCAATAATTAACTGCAGAACTGCCCACACAAGACATGTATTCACTGCTGCTATATCACTGTTTCTGAATCAGACTTTCATCTTTCTTAATGATATGTTCTTGTCTACTGACATATGATGCAACTAGTTTGATTTATTTTATGTTAATAAAGTTGAAGAATACTACAATAGCTTTTGCTGATTTATTATTCATTTTTA
Organism: Calyptomena viridis; assembly: GCA_013390005.1. Taxonomy (NCBI): domain Eukaryota; kingdom Metazoa; phylum Chordata; class Aves; order Passeriformes; family Eurylaimidae; genus Calyptomena; species Calyptomena viridis. The sequence continues at coordinate 37,426 of WEIV01025297.1, read as the reverse complement.
CTTTATAATTTCTCTCTTAAAAACAGATCACATTGCTCCCATTAAAGAGCAAACAAATACATACTGAACAGTTCACAAAAATCTTACTCGTGGACTTCAGGATTGTTTGTGACAATATGGCATATGAGCACCATCTGCAAAATGGTTCACAAAATTACAGGACATTTGGTTGCTGGAAGAAAATTCCTCCTTGTTCAGTAAACTTAAAGCATTACCATTTACCCCTGTGTTTCTAATAGACAGTCTAACTGTAAGGAATTGCAGTAATTTTCATCTTCACTAGATTATGGACTTGGGGTATCTAGAATTAAAACAGAAAATACAGAGGTTGACTGTTCCTTCTGGTATTTTGAAGAAAGCTTCTTTGATTTGGTCAGTGAAAAACAGCAAGAAGTAGAAGACAAGACTGAGGTAAGGGGTTTGTGTATTAATGAGATGTTTCAATGTTCAAACTTGAAATTCAATTTTAAATTCTGCTCTAAATTAAATGGGAAATATGTTAGCATTTTTAACCTTAAAACATAACATGTTCTGAAAATAAAATTGAAAAAAATGCTTCAAGTCAATATGGTTGCCATATAGTTGGGAGAGTATATATAGAGAGAAAATTAAAATAATAATAATAAAAAACAACACAGTGTAAACACAATCTCAAATAAATTTTTCTAGCTCTGCTAGAAAGAAGATAAACCCAAATAGTTTTTACCAATCAATCTATTCTTTGAATATTCTCTCTTCCTTTTTAAGGTCATTTCTGTTAAAACTGGTTCGAGGCAAGTTTATTCTGTTTGCTTGTTTTGTTTTGGTTTTTGGATTTGTTTGTTTGTTAGGGTTTTTATTTAAATCTTTCAATATCATAAAAGTATTAAAGTATTAGCTTCAAATTTGAATATGAGTCATGAAAACTCTGATCCTGAACACTGTATAATAGATTGAGCATCCCAATAGGAATGAAATACTCCCACAAACTCAGTGGAAGTAATGCCTCCTGTATGTCTGTGTTACAGTTTGAGAAATAGAGTGAAGATCGTTCCACAGCTGACATTCTGAGAAGGGACTGAGTAAATTGTGTGGATAAGGAGTTTTTACAACATTCAAAATGAATCAGGCTAAAAGAGCAGTTTTTTACATTGCTTTACATAGTTTTCTCTGAATTCCAGAAAAGAGAAAAATGCTGCAGTAACAGTTGCTCCTGTCTCCTCTTCCAGTCCCCTCACAGAAACTGCACAACCTCTCACAGCTCCCGTTCATCTTGACATAGATGTACATCAGCTGCATAGGAGGCACAGCATGTTTTCCATTTGAACTGCCAAAAAGGGCATAAAGGGAAGGAAACTGCTGAAAAAATCCAAAAATTTTGTTTGTATTTCTTCAGTCAATCTATATATCTATGAAAATGTTGATAGTGGGGCCAGTCATGCCCGTGCTTCCAAATCACCCAGCTTAAATAGTAATCTTCAGGGATGAATCTTTCCTGTAGAGTGATATCATTCTCCATTAATTTTATGTATTATACTTTTATATTTAATACACTGTCAGATTTAGTTGTCTTCAGCAGGGAATGCAGCCAAGTTGATTTCACTGGCAGAAACAATACCACTGTATGCATTAGCTATTTTGATGCAGACAGGAAATTTACTTTCCCTTTTAATATTTTGCATTCTTTGTATGTTCAATCTAAAGTAGCCTTGGGAATAGGAATCAAAAATCTGTTCTTAGATCTAGATTAACTGGTATTGCAAAATGCACTCCTGTTTGTCATTTGACTTTAAATCAAAATGAAGTATAGTACAAAATATGGGCCAGAAGAATTTATTTTACATAATCATGGCTAAAAATTTTATTTTATATTTGAAGATGCACCACACGTCTTAATTTTGATAGGACTATGTCAAGCAGGAGATTTAGATAGTTACAAACAGGCGTATATATATCCTCATCTGGTAATTTTTTGAATGTGGAATACTGACACACACAAATTCACTAGTTATTACTCCCTTCCTTCTCACTACTGGCCTTTGAATTACATTCAGAGATCAGGTGGAACCAGTGATGAGGCAGAAGTAAATGAATAGCCCTGTTTTGTAGTTTTCTTATCAGTTCAGGAAAATAAATCATTCTGCACCCAATCCAGAATTGCTAAGTGAATAATCTGGCAATTCAGAACAGATTTTGGTTATAATTTCAACACATGGAGGAAACCATGGCACATTTTTATTTTATTTCAAATAGGCAATTCAAAAAAATAATAGTCTTTTGATCATCCACTCAGTCCTCAATCCCTTAATTCGACTGGAGTTTCTTAAATATTGCAGTATTTCGTAAAAAGAAATAAGTAGTAATCCATAACTTCTTCAACTTCCTTTACAATTTTCATACTAAGATGTTTGCCATATCGATGATGATACTTGTCATTAACATCACATTCCCAGTATTCAAGAACCCTTTTTATGACTTCTTATGTAAGAGAATTGAAACAGATGTGAAGTATCTTCATAGCATTTTGATCATGAGGTTTTTGTGACTGAGCCATGAGTCTTCTTTGGAGAATTTCTTGTCTCTATGAGTACCTAGAAGGAGAGCAAATACCACTATATAATGGTTTTTTACAATTGTGTCTTTTCCCAGAAGGAAAAAAATGGCACACTCTACATAAGAGGGAATTCAGAGACGTGGCTAGTCCCGAAACACACATTGGACATGAAGAAACAGATTTTAAAGATTTTTACGAATTTTCTTGCATCTGGAACAGTATGTTTAACATACTTCACATACAAGCACAAAATGCAAACACAATGTAACAACAAAATGGATCCATTAAATAAAACTCTTCCTAGCCTCTGATTCTTTATTTAAACAAGTAAAAATACTAATAAAAAATCTGGTGAAATATAGGATACAGTTCATTACAATATATTCATTATTCTAAAATGAGTATCTGGTTTATTGAACACACTGTTTCAAGTGTCAAAAGAAGTTAACCAAATAATTATTGAACTGAATTATTTTTTTTTAAACAGTTTGTGGTTGTTTAACAGTTGGGGTGGAAGGGGCTTTTAGTTTTTTGGTTGTTTTCTAATCTCAAAGAAAAGAATCTATTTAACCATTTCTCTCTAATCTCTAATCTTTAATTAATTATTGTTGTTTTTCTCTTTTAAGCAGTTTTCTATTTTACAGTTCTTTAAACACAGTCTAAACCAATCATGCTTTGTAGTTAATGATTAGTCTTTCAAGCAGAATTAGTGCAGATCATTCCAAGAATGTCATTCAAAAGTCAACTGAAGTGCTACAGTTCACCACAAGGAAATCAGCAAGACCCTAAGCAGGAAGTAGTGATGTTACTATTATCTGTGGGCTTTGGCAAAACCAAGTGAAAAGTCATTTATAGTACTGACTGTACTGAACATTACTTTTCCAACCTCCCAGAATCAATCGGAAAACAGACTATGTCAAAAGTCTCAGTTACCCTACTTTAGTAGTGTTTCTGACCTTGGGGTCAAGTGACATTCATTGTTGTATTGTTGATGGACTGTGCAATCATGTTGCACTGGGCAGGAATTGTATGGTGAACAGGAACATCTTCTCAGGTCATCACTATATCTCTCTACTTTGTTCTCATCCTCTTATAGTAGCAGAGTTTCAAGGAAGGAAACAAAATGGTTGCTTAGTAGTACAAAGTAAGAAATTTCAGATGAGACAAGGAAGGTAAGAGATAATGCAGATCGTTGTTAAGACATCAGTGAAAGAAGCAGCAGATCTAGACACAGAGTATTAGCTTTCTTTTTTTTTTGTGAATAAAGAAGCAGCTTAACGGTTTTCTCCTAGCAGCTGACTTCCCTATTCAAGTCTGTTACCTGTGACAAAGCTTTGGGCTGTGGCCTGTAGATAGACCTATTAGTGAGATTTCAGAAGCAGCACCTTCAAGTATAGACAGCTCAAAATATAAGGCAGACAGTCTGCATTAAATGCATCTGAGCTGAGAATCGGGAATACAATGGAGTTTCACGTGTGAATGTAGCACAAATCCTGAAGTTAAAGAAAAATCATATACTGTTAAATGATAAACCTCCTATTTTCACCATTCCGCAGTTCTGAATCTATATTAAAGCTTGATATAGACCTGTAATGTGATGTCTTTTAAACAAGCTTATCTCTTTTCATGATGTTGTAGTTAGAAAATTATTGAAAAATGATTTTCAGAATGAATTCTCACAACCTTTCTTCTTTATTGGCATTGAAGAAATACTAGGTTTTACAATATGTAAAATGAATAACTATAATGAAAGAGATCAAAATCCTCCTGTCTTCATTGTATATAATCATTCTTTTCAACTCACGTAAACACATTTGGCATTCAAGTTTATTATGACTAGAATTCAATTTATTTATATGTCATATGTAATGGGACATATCACTATTTTTAATTTGTTTTTTTAACCACCAAGCTGATAACCTTACATGGTTCCTAACCCCCATGTTAAAAGAAATAATGAACAATTTTTAACTTACCTACCTTGTTTCTGGTTTACGATGTCAAATCATTTTTCATTTCAAGCATTTCTTATGTTAATTCATATCAATCTCAGATCATATGGAAGTCATTATATACATCTAAATCTCTTTGTTGCCTTTACTGAGTATCTTCAGCTTTAGTAAATTAATTTTGAGATAATTTGCTCTGGATGAAAAATAGAATTAAAGGGTGACATAAAAATAGAGTCACACAGCTCTTTGTCTATTACTTACTGAGTAACTTCTGTTCTTATGTCTTTTTTGTTGCTGCCAACATATATAAGCATGTGCTTTTATAGAAATATCTAGGATATCTGTAATAGCTGAGGAATATTAAACAATTATGACCACATCTATTGCTAAGTGAAGTAGAACCATATCACTAGATTTGAAGGTAAATAATATAAAACTCAACACATTCACAATGCTTAAACCTCACTCTTTTATTTCTCCTCTCCTTTTTCATTTTCTCTTTAGAACCTCCAAAACAAACTTTAAGGAATAAGCTGACAATCAGGGTTCTAGTACTTCATTGTATTCCTAGTATTTTTATTTTTTTAACACATCAGTAATGATTTCACAGTGTAAATGATGTTTTAAACTCCATCACTAAGGGAGGAACAGTTAGAAAGGCTTTTTTTAAATATGTCCATGTTGTGAATTCATAGCAATTTCTTCTCATCAATTTACCATAGTTTATTTCGGTTTTGTTACTTTGAAAATGTATTATTAGAACTCATTTGCTGTTTTAATAGCAAAACTAACTTTGCTATGTGTGGCTATGTACAGCTTTGCTATGTATGCATCCTGTTTTTTACATAATTTTACAGGTAAGTTGAATAGGACAATTTTTGGTACAGATCACCACTAAAGCTTCTTTATATCACAAAACTTGTCCATTCTTTCCCTTGGTTTCCTGCAAAAGAGTTTCTAATCTGTGAGAAGTCATTACATTTTACATCTAATAATTCTTAAAATGGTTTAATTCCCTGAAGTGTCTTATGAGAATAACTTTGGAAGTGAAAAGTTTTTTGAAAATCCAAGCTCATTCTATCAATAATATCAACCTTATCTGAATACCTAGGGACTCATTCAGAGCACTCTGAATGATTAATAAAATATAACTTCTTGATATAAAAATCAGTACTGATTCTTCCTATATTTTCTGTTTCTTCATTTATAAACAAATTCTGTTTATAAATTCTGTTATATCATAAAACAATTCTCTTTGTTTTCCCTGATAGTCCATTTCTCACATTCACACTGAAGTCTTTTCTAAAAATTATTTCCTTACTTGCCTGTTCTCTATCACCTAAAAATAAGTCAAACTTGCATAATAGTTAACATATCAGCTAACAGTTTGGTAATTCCATGTTTGATTTAATTTAGAACTTTTGTTTGAAATAATTTAGTTCTATGCCTTTGATTGATATGATCTAAAATATACTGTTAATGCATCAGTGTGTGGTATTTTACACAGAATGTAGTATAAGAATGTCCTTAAACTCATTTGCTGTGAATGCTAATAGAAATAATTTATTTCACATTTTTACTATGTTTTATCTTTCTTTTAATGTTCTATTTTGAGATGATCGTCTGTCAATCCTATCAGATCTCTGCAAAATCTTCTATTTCTGATGTTCTGGAAGAAGTTTTTAATGATGTTTCCGTTTGAGGGGGAGAGACAGTTGAAACAAATTCAAATGAATTCAATATCAATTTTTCGAGACTCGTTTAAGTATAAAGATAGACAAAAACCTTTATTAAAACAGAGAAC
>WEIV01025297.1:2018-23851 GCA_013390005.1 Calyptomena viridis | reverse complement strand
GCTGTAATACATTGCAGATGACACACAAGTAGAATACTATTAATTTCTTGTAATTTCAGCTATCTTAGAGTTCTGCAGATTGTCTAAACCAGCTATGTGAGCTCCTTTCATGGTCAGATGGGAGAAACAAGTACCTCCGGAGGATAATTTAATTCATTTTAGCCAATCACCAAGTAAAAACATCTCTTTGGGATTACTTGCTCTTCAGATACACTTAGATTTACACATTATCCTCAAGTATCTGATGGTGACTGCCAAGGAGAAACTGTCAGGAAGCAGGCCAAGGTGGGTTAATTGCTACATTGTATTTAAAAATGTCTTAACAAAAGTAATAAAATTAACTATTTTTTTTTCTTTTTCCCTGAAAAAATGTTATTCTTAGTTAAATATTAAGTAAATTATGGATTGTCTCTACTCTCTGTAGAAAAAAAAAAGAAAAAGAAAGACAAAAAACTGAACAGGCCATAGATTTTTTTTTATTTATATAATCAGGTCATCCTTCAATAAACAAGAAGACAGGGATTAAGAAGAAACAACCTCTGTTTCTTCATTCCATCATCCAAAGCATTATATATAGTTTGCCATATCTGCAGAGTATTTATCAACATTCCTTTCAAACATCTCAAGGAGTAGAAACTCCCTAAACATTTTATTTAATCATTTACTAGACTTCATACTTAGATCTTTCATCCCCCAGTGCCTATCATAAATTTCAGTATCTGCAATTGAAGCACGTTTTAATTAACCACCTTATGCAAACAGTTTAAAATAAGTACTGTACTCTGAACTTAATGCATAGTGTAGTTTTTTACTTAATAGCTTATGGCAATGTCATCACTTTCTCCTGATGTAATTGAGGTTTATATGTAGTCAAATGAATAGCATAAAATTTTTTTCAGTGAGTTGACTAGACACATTCATCTTATTCTCCTCCTTAAAGTACTTTGATATTTTTCCATATTCGATATTCTTAATTCTTTAAAGCAAATAAAAATATTTACTTTAAGTATCTACCATATATATTCAAATCAAAATCCTTCCTTTCTTCATAGCTTAAAACACTGTTTGTTCTGCTTTTTTACCTTGACAGAAATGTAGCAAACATTTTACCATTATTTTTGTTAGCATTTGGCACTGTTGAATTAATGTAGTAGTGGAAAAAAACAAACCTAACCATGAAGAGATGAGAAAGAGGAGAAGTGAATAAAAACAATTAAATTATTCTCTTGTCAATGTAAAGCAGTGAAAATACGAAGTGGCAGGCACAGGCCAGTATGCCAGTTGTGATATGTGATTTCTTGCTAGCAATATATAATTTTTAAAACCTATCAAAGATTCCCACCAGTTGACTTAAATAACCTAAAGGCTGGGTAAGGATAAGAAATTTTTTTTTCTAAACAGCTTGTTTATTTGTTTTTGAGCCTGTTTTTATGCCACACAAATCCAAGACCTTACCAACATTTTACGCATTGTCTATTGCAGTCTTTTATGCCAATGTGTTGGGTTAATATTGACCAGCTTCCAGATCCTCACATCCAGCCACTGTCTCACTCCTCCTTCTCAACAGGATGGGAGAAATAGATTAAAAAGTTCTTGGGGTGAGAATAAGGCAGAGCGGTCATTTACGAAGTACCACCACAGGCAAGACAGACTTGACTTGTGGGGGAAAAAAAAAAAAAGATTTATTGACAATTAAAATAGAGTTGGGTGGTAAGGAAAAAAGGCAAAAAAACTAAAACAGGTCCCTGCCACACTCACACTTCTTTCGCAGCTGGAACTTAACTTCTTTATTCTCAAGTCCTCTATATCCTTCCCCTACTTCCCAAGTGGCACAAGGAGGATGAGAGATGTTGGATTATGGTCAGTTTCTAGTAGTTCCCCTCTCCCACTCCTTCCTCCTCACACTTTTCCCTTGGTATAGTGTGGGTCCTTCATACAGACTGTGTCCTTCAGGATAAACATGCTTCATCATGAGTTCTTTGTATGAACTGCAGTTCCTGTCAGAAACTTGCTCCAGAGTGGTCCCTTCATAGGCTGCAGTGTGGTTATTTCTTTCAGCATGATGCATTTCATGTGCTGCAGGGAAACATCTGCTCCACTCTGGTTCTCTCCATGGGCTGCAAAATGATATCTACACTTCCTGGAGCCCCTTCTCCCCCTCCTTCTTCCTTCACCTTGTTGTTCACAGGGCTGTTTCTCAAACTTCCTCTTCCTTGCACAGCCAGGTAGCACTTTTCCTTAATACATTTTTATAGAAATGTACCAGCTTGACTGTGGGGCTCAGTTGTGCCATGCAGTGGGTCCATCGAAGCCATTGGGAACCAGCTGTGTTCAGCCTCTTCTCAGAAAACTGCAGCTCCTTCGAACTACCAAAGCCTTGCTATGTAATTCAAACCAAATACATCAAAATATTGACAAATAATTTTAGATCATACAAGAAAATGTGCTCTATATAATTGCACACCTGTACAGAAACAAAGTTCAGTGCTATCAAATAGCGTATTTAGAAAAGCTAATCTTAGCTTTCAGTATTGACCACAGCCCACAGTGCCTTACCCCTGCCCCATGGCCACTACAGCCCTCAGAAGAGAAACAGAAGAGGACACAACATGGCTGCTCCTAAAAAACTTCTGGAAGAATCTGTGCACTTCTACTGAAGAGAAAGAAAACCAAGTGATACGGTGCAGGTAGTGCACACCTTTCAGACATGTTGTCATAGTTGCAGGAGCTGAGACTGGTTTATCACTATGAGGGTATAACCAAAAACTATGTATTCTATACCCTCTATGTCATTCCTGATGGGCTGCTAATAATAATAAATCATTGGTAACAGCTGCCCAGGGCACACCTCACACCCCAGGCTACAATGGATAAGGAAAGAGATCCGGGGAGGCATTAACACCTCCACACCCAGCTGGAGGGGTCCTCCCTGCTAACGGGCCCAGCTGCACTGACACAATAGGCACTTACAATGGCCCAGATCACCTAAGAGTCCAAAAATATCCCAGGACTCACAGAAATAAACCACCTATTGTGAAACTCCCTGCCCTGGGGGAGGTACTGGGTATTCCTACCTGAAGCTGGGGATATATAATCTTTAGGTTTTGGGATTGGATCCACAGGAGGTACAGAAAGCCAGCAGGACTGTGGCTGCCACTCTTGAGGAGACTGCTACCATTTCTTCAACAGAACTGCTGTCTTCAACAGGACCATCATCCTGACTACCAGGTTTCCTTTGCTTCTGCTTTGCACCCAGGGGAGCCATGCAGTGCTCAGCACAAGAGCTAATGAGCATCTTGCTGTTCCCATCCCAGGGAGCTGGGTTGTACTTTGTCCTTGTGGGTCACAGCCAGTTTTTTACCTTCTGTCATTGTATGTATTGTAACCTTTTCAGTAAATTGTAGCTCTGACTTGTGATCTCTCTAAATTGTGTTCATTTCTCCTGCTGGTTTACTTTTAAACCAGCACAAATGTATAGAAGAAATGTAAACTTTTGTGAAATTAAAGGGCTATTCATAGCTTGAAATAATAAGGCTAGATAAATTCTACTGATGCATTAGACGAAAGAAGAAATTCCATCATGAATTCAGGCACATTTACAAAGAGAACATTATACATTTTGTGACATCATTAATAATTTCTTAGTAAAAGTATGTAGAGGTGTCATTTAATAAGTTAATGTGAAAAATATGTAGCTTCTAATGTTACTGCTTAGATAGTGTTATGATCTGGTTATTAAAATTATTAGAAATGTCTCTGCCCACACTAAGTTGCAAATGAGACCATATGCCAATGTCAATAGTATGAATTTTATTTAACAGTAAATGTGAGGCAGAGAGAGAAATAGAAAGAAATAGGAAAAAGGGGGGGAGGGGAGGTGGAGAGGAAGAAACATTTTGTGGAACCCAACCATGTTTCATGGTTCTTTTCTGGTCTTCTTGGTGGTGAGTGTTCCTCCAAAACATAGAGGTCAACGGATTAATATACATTCAGGAAATGCCAAACATGTACTGGACGGGGGGGAAGCTTTGCAGTCTCTTTCAAGAGACTCTGGATTTGCTGCTTCACTTGGATCACGTGCAGTCCTCTGGTGGTGGAAGGCCTCAGGAATGAGTTGGGGAGAGGGGGCATTTTGAGGGTCTTTGATGGGTTTTGTCCCCTCTCAGCTGCCTCTCATGTGAATATCCCATCTGTATGTGGTTATTCCACAACAGAAGGGGGTTTACTCTGTTTGGTGTGGAGAGACTTTGCCGTCATACACCCAAAGCCCTTCTCCTCCACCACCCGATGAGCCTTGTTTACCTCTCCTCAGACCTGAGGTGATTAGACAATAATTTTATCTCAGTCTCCCCTTCACAGTCCAAATTCCAGTCAGGAAGCACATTGGGGAAGGGGTATGTTTTGGTGATTGCAGGCAGGCAGGCAGTTGCTTCCTTAATAAAAAGGCTTTCTGTGATTTTTGAAAATGTTTAACAATATTTCAGTTCCTCACAGATACCTAGATAAATAAGATCACAGAAATAATGCAAGTTTTTATTATTAATTTGGTTGTCATATTTCCTCTGGTATACACTCTTCACCTGCATCTGTCACAGGTCACAGATTCTTAGTCTTTACAACACCTACAATTTCCTTTATAAATGTAAAATCTTTATTTGAACATAAGTAGCAACTCCCTGATGTTTAACCTTTTATTCTTTGCTCTTTTCAGGCCTTGCATTCCAGTCACCTAGAAAATACAGTAGGCATTTTTGTTCTACTGCTGAGCAAAGTATACTTTCTGACACACTTAATTTGCTTTTGAATTGTGTATATTAGTGGTCTGAATCTAATACGCATGCAATACATTGACTTATTGCTTTTTCTTAAATATTGGATCTGGCAGCTTTATTTGTTGCAAAATATAATTTCTAAAGAAAGAAAATATGATACAAATGCTTGCAGTCTGCAACCCAAATTTTGTCACTGTTAAGTAAAGGCTTTGTCTTCTAGAGAAGAAAATAATTGTAATTAGTTTTCTTTTGCAGGTAATAAATAATGTAATTGCACTAACTGAAGTAGAATAGGATAAACTGCAAGACCTTATACCAATGTCTTTTGTTCTTACAGATTTTTGTGGAAGTTACCAATTCTGTCCAATAAAGGGCTGAATTAACTGTACAGAATATTATCCAAATTTAGAGATATTGTCAAATCTGTCTTATATACTACTACTGAGGAATTAATCCTCATGAAATTGGCCAATACAGTCAATTATCCAGATATTCAATAAAACAAATCATAATTTTAATAGAGAGCATTATTATTATCCATCATTATCATTGTTATTATATGAAGATTCAATCCACCTTGATGATGTATCTAAAATAAGAATCACTTGAAGGATTTAAGGTCTTCATTTTTACTATATGGGCAACTTAAGCCCCTTAGAATATGTTTATGCTCAGAACATAACTATGATTTTCCATTTATCACAAAACAAAAAGTATTGAAAGAACAAATAAAGAAGCACAGAATTGTGGAATCTAGTCCATCATCCACCTGCAATGCTCAGAGAAATCTTCGACTAGGTCAGGTTGCTCAAAGTGCCATCCAACCTGGCCTTGAAAACTTCCAATGATAGGACATCCAAAACTTCTCTGGGCAACCTTTTCTAATGTTTCACCACCCTCATGATAAAAAATTTCTTCCTTGTTTCTAGTCTCAATCTACCCTCTTTCAGTTTCAATTAATTACCTCTTGTCCTATCACTGGACGTCCTTATAAAAAGCCTTTTCCCCATCATTCTTATAAGCCCTCTTTAAGGACCAGAAGGCTACTATAAGGTCTCTTGGGAGTCTTTTCCTCTCTGGGCTAAACAAGCCCAATTCTCTCAACCTTTCTTCACAGGAGGATGACTAAAGGATAGGCTAGCACACTGTGCATTGAGAAGGAGTCTAGCAGATGGAAGCTACCAAAGTAAAAGTCTCTACATATCTTGATTTCATGCTCTGGTTGTTAACATAAACTGAAGTCTGTAACAGTCTGTTTTCTTCTCATTTTCAGAGAGATCATTATATAGACAGGTAGATAATAGATGGACGCACAGGTCATCTACTGAATATACAAATCCTGTCTCCATTTTGCTGTCATCTTAATGTCACTATTTGGGGACAGGAGATGGCTTAATATGAAAGCTATGAGACTAATGAGGTTGAGTATAGAGATAGAAAACTTTTATCGGAAAAAAGATATATAAATTTATATATATATTTATTTTTGCAACCATATATATATAAAACAGTGATTTAAATTAAATATTAATGGTGCATAAGAACAACAAACAACCAAAACAGCAGCAAAACAATTCTTCTCGGCGAGTGAAATCAAGCCCTGTGTGCGGCAAAGAGCTGTAGCCAGCAGGGGCCGCCAGGTAGCAGCAGACTGCAACACGCTCTGATGCCAGAGGGGGGTGCTGTGAGCAGCAGTGAGGAGGTCCCAAAGGGGAGAGGTCCTGAGGAGGGGAGGGGGAAAGGGTTATGTAGAGGGGTCCCAGGGGGTTGATGGGCCCCCAGGGGGTCCATACTGGGGTTCCTGAAGAGCAGTGGGGTTCCCAGGGAGGGTTACTGATGAGTCCCGGGAGTTTGGGCTCCTGGGGGGTGAGACAGAAAGTGTATCAAGGGGTCCTGAGGCTTGGAGTTCCCAGTGGAAGGGGGTGGGGAATGGATACTGAGCTCCCGAGGAGTGATGGGATTCCTGAGGGGTTACCGATAGGCAGGTGGGGGGAGGGGAGTCCTAGGTATTTGGAAGGGCTTCCCAGGGGTGAGGTGGAAGGGGTGTTGAGGAGTCCTGGGGCTTGAGGTTCCTGGGGTGGGGAGAGGGGATGTTACAGGCAGCAGAGGAAGTCCCAGAGGTGGATGGAACCCCAGGGATGAAACGGAGGGATGAGGGTGTTGGCAAACCAGAAAGGTGAGGAGGAGTGTTTGGGCCGCTGTTGTGGCAGTGTTGCCCGCTACCAGCGGGGCTCCAGTGACTGTAGAAGTGGCCAGTGTCCACCAGCAGCTGGCAGAGACTGTTGGGAGGTCTTGGCAGAAGACGGCAACAATGAGCATGGCATAACAGGTCTTTCTCTCAGCTCCACGTGGTTCTNAAACCAGAAAGGTGAGGAGGAGTGTTTGGGCCGCTGTTGTGGCAGTGTTGCCCGCTACCAGCGGGGCTCCAGTGACTGTAGAAGTGGCCAGTGTCCACCAGCAGCTGGCAGAGACTGTTGGGAGGTCTTGGCAGAAGACAGCAACAACGAGCATGGCATAAGAGGCCTTTCTCTCAGCTCCGCGTGGTTCCAAGAGAGTGGGGGGAGAATGGTTGCTGTCTTTTATACAGCTTTGATCTGATCCCAGAGTCCTCTGTGTCTGCATAGGTGTAATTGCTTGGCTCCATCCTTTTTCCCACCTCCTGAGGCATGGTCTGCATGTCTATTGACTGTTCTGAGTTTCCACTCCACCCCCCCCACCTGCTCCCACTGGCATGAATCTTTATCTTTTTGTCCATGTGGCCAACGTGGTGGCTGTCCCCCCTTTGGGCTGTCTGTTCATGTTGGAGCAGCACCCACAGCCAGTGCCATCCTCAGGCTGGGCTGGTGAGGGGACCCAGCGACCCAGGTGTTGGGGAGAACCAAGTCAGGATATGGCAGAAGTGGGCAGATAGCATGTCTCTTCCCATGCTGGGGCTGAGTGCCGCTGTGGTGACTCTGCCATGGTGAGACCACTCATGGTGGTGTGGACACTGCTGCCAGCAGCTCACGTGGACACCCGGGCAGCCTTTCTCCTGTGCCGGGAGCAAATGCCACTGCAGAAGACAGTGGTGGCATCCCGGCACTACCATCCTCTGCCCACCGGCAGTGTGTGTTGCAGCAGGAGTGGTGGCAGGGCTTGGGAAAACAGCATATACCGCTGTCCTCCGCTCACCGGCAGCACATGTTGTGGTAGTGTGGCAGCCACAGTGACAGGGCTGGAGAAAGCGCCGTAGCATGCACACCATGGTGGGACTGGGGGGGGTTGTAGCAGACTTGTGGACAAATGGTGGGTGAAGGGGCTTCCCTGCCCCAGCCATGGAGGGCAAGGCAGGCAGCGAACAGCCCTGGGACATGGCAGGAATGGACGCCCAGCATGGTGTAGCTGGGTGGCCCAGGGGCCGTGGCTACCATGGCTTGATAGTTAAGCGGCTCGCAGCTGCTCCCACAGCAGGGTAGGAGCCAGGGCGTGTACACAGCTCCACCGCCCACCTGAGCAGCTGGGAGCTGGGGCATCTCCAGAGCTGCACCACAGGGGGGGCTCCCCTGCCCCCTGCCCACCATGTCCACAAAGATCAGCCATGTTGACGGGGGGGCCGGGAGTGGTGGCAACCCCAAACTGTGGGACAAAGGGGGCTTTGCCCACACTGCTCAAGGTGGCACCCGGGAACCAGCACCCACCGCCAGGACAGGCGCTGCCACCCCGCAAGTCCCATTTCCCCCCTGCAACTTACAAATTTATTTCTCTGTTAAAAATAAAAGTTTTTTTGAAACCTGTAGCTGAACCATGACACTTCAGCACTATCAAACTGAGTCCTAAATTGTTACCCGATTAGTTTGAAGAAAGAGCTTAAAAGCAAATCCTACATTTTAAAAAGCAAAGCCTTGAGGAATATTAGAAAATAATTTTACTCTCTTTACAAAATGAGATCTATCTTTTCAATAACACATAGTGCTGCCATGTAAATGTTTGAGAAGTGTAGACTTTCTTATAATGATCAGTGAGAAAAGGAGAAATACTTCCCATGAAAAAGGTACTGCCATTCCAGAACACTTTTGATCATCTTTCTCAGATACAAGACATTCTATCAAAATGTTTCTATTTCTACTAAAAAGTTTTCAAAGTTCTTAATGCCTCTATTCATGGTGCTGCTTAAAACATCTCCAGTCTTTAGTCAAGAGATGATCTGTTCATGGATAACAGTGAAAAGGGACATACAAAAACCAGCTGTAACAGCAATTTTTTTTTTTTTTAACTTGGATCAATTTGGGATGCACAACTGCTGTCCTTTGGAATAACTGCAAGCATTGAGACATCTAACTTAATCTTTTACAATGGAGAACACTATTGCACTTACTAAGAAAAAATTCTCATTTGTATCCTGAACCAGGGATAGTTGATTAAGTATCAGCAAAATTAGGTAATGATAAAATTATAAAAGAAAGATAATTACATCTAACAAGACATGAAATGAAATACAGACTTACGACTCAGAACGAGAGGAAACACTGGATTTCATATAGGACCATAAGAAAAGTGTTAAGCATTAGCTAAATGTTAATGAATTTGATAATACTGGAAAGTAAATGATACATTTCATTAATTCAGGAATTAATTAACAAGGGCACTTAACTTGAAAAACAAGAGAATTATTTTTCTGAGTCTATATTTAGAAAATATTTTACAAAAAATTGGATAAATGCAAAGACTATAAGAGGAAAATATTTCCATGTGATTTTCTTAGGTTCAGAAAACCTAAAATTAAAGGATCAAGATGAGAATTCTGTCTTGGAAGATGATTATAATAAATAAGATGATTATCGTGAAGAAAAAGCAATCTTTTCCATCTACTGGAAAGCAACAAAAAAATCACTTAATATGCAGTACATAAGATTAATGTATAAGAATTCTATTTCCCCACTTTTACAACTAGATAGGCAATTAAAATATTTGGATAGTCTAAGGACTAAAAACTTTCCTAAATTCACTTAAGAAGTTAGTGCTTCTATTACCCTATTGAACTAAGAAACAAATTATATGGATTAGGATAAAGAAATTCAATATTTTCTGTTTATAAATGCCAGCACTTATTGTTGGATACATTTCCCCAGACTTCAGGTGTCTAGAAGGAAATACTTTAAGATTTAGAGAATTACATAAGATTTCTTGAGAGTAAGTATAAAAAAAAAAAAAAGAAAAAAAAAGGAAAGAATCTGTGTTAAAATGGGCTAAAAGACCTTCTGGAGTGAACTTTTTATCTCCATTATTTAAAGATAGCTGGAAGCCTGAGAGTCTTCTGAGACCCAATGCTTTAAGTCAGTGCAAAGCCTTTTACTAGTAATTGGAAACACCATATTTACTCAGTCATACCTTCCAATGCTGTTTGGTATTTATTTGTAAGCAGAAATGATCCTTCTGACAGGAAGAAAAGTCTTTTGACTCAGACAGTAGGAATACGGGGGTTTTCTGGAAAGTTTTCAACACTGCTAGCAATAATACTTTTATTTCTGATGCTGGTGTTATTTATAAGCCTCTGTAGGCCTCTCACTGTCAGTCTACCAGTCTACCCAGACACATTTACCAAAGAGACAACTACCTACATAAAATGAGGTGCCTCATGCTCCATAAATGCTTCAGTCTTTTTGATGACTTCAGTGAAAATGCCATGATTTAAAAATAAATATATAATGAAATATATAATATATAATGAAATAAATATATAATAAATAAACAAATGAATAATTTCTCATTTTTTTTTTGGCTAGATTTGAATCGCTTGGAATGTACAGGACAAAAAGACGAAGTTTAAATGACCTGCCTACATCCTTCAGAGCTCTCTTGGTGGCTTTCACAAATGCAAAATTTCACCAAGAGGGAAAAACCAAGGAAGCAAAAAAAAGGCATGAATTTATTTTCTGTTCTGCAACTTACCGCTGAACAAGAAAATATGTTAAATATTGCAAGTAAAAAATGTCATGGGCATATGTTTTATTGCAAATGTTTTGGTGTTTTTTTGTTGGATTTGTTTGGTTGGATTTTTTTTTACTTTGACTATGAAATCTGCAGGCAAAATCATTTTCAGATAGGAGAAAAGGATCTGATATTATTTTAAGATGAATGTAATTCCAGTTAGGAAACCATGTAAGACATATGGAAATTAGAAATAACAGGAATACATTGAACAATGAATATATTTTCATGAATGTATTTTCACTTTTTATCACTTAAGGGAAGACCTAGGTGACGGTGATATAATTCAGGATGGGTTTTTTTAAAGTTTCGTAGATGGCAGCTGTAAGGTAGTTATTCATAAGTGACTAAGCCAGACTTATTGTTCATGCCTTGAATTGCTGAAATGCTGCATTTGTACATTATTCTAGTGCCAGATGAAAAGACCTACTTAGATTCTTTTGTACGTAATTTGTAGTTACTACCAACTAGGTAGGTTGCTAACCTACCCAGTAAGTAACTTGATATATCACAAACATACCAGGCCGAGTTAAAAGGCTTTTAATATTATTTCTCTAAACTTTGTTTAATCTACAAAAGGGTCACGGCTATCTTAAAACCAATGTACAGTAATATTGAGGGAATGTTATCTTCTTTCTGTAGTTTCGTTGATTGATTAGAAGCTCTGTCCTATATAAATAATTTAAACACCTAAAAGAAGTGAACTGAAACATTTAAGGCAACAGAATTTAAACTTGTCATGACATCAACTGTGACTAAGTTGTCACTTACACAAAGAAATGTTCAGATGGAAAGGTTCAGACGTGTAGCAACTTCTTGTTCTTAGAATACTAAGGCTCTTCTGTTAAATATTGAGACATTCTCTCAGTGCAGAAACAAGGTGTACCGGTGCCTTAGCCAGTGCCTGTGCCTTATAACTACATGTTCCAGACTGTACTTATGGTTGATCTTGCTCTTTTTCATTGAGTTTGCAATCTTTGTTTATATTCAGTAATAGAGAATGAACATGAACTTCTCTTCCAGCATGGACTTCTTTGTTAAGAACAGAAAAGGATGTGAATCCATTCTGACAACAATAAATTGAATCCAGTTTTCCTATTACCTGGATCAGTGTGTTACTTACTATATTATTAAACATATCTGCTATTGTTCTTTTCCAGCAAGTCCAGAATGTTCATTGTGTATATTCAAAAGTCTCCGTAAAACCTGTAAAACCCTTGGTTCAATAAATAGTCTTAGGTTTAGAATCACAGCTTCAGAGACTTTCATCTTTTATGCTTGCATAATAAAGCTGATTATTTTCTATAGTGGATTTCTGCCACTCCTTTTCCAAAGGATGAATAATGTATCAAAACATAAAATAAGATACCTTCTATGGTTAAAAGCAGGACAATGGTGAAGGTCAGTATAGTGACAACCTAGATATTGCTTACAATGAAACCCTTAGTGCTTCTTTAATATCACTATTTTACTTTGTAGCATATTGTTACTTATGTTGTCCTTGACTGGATTTTTCCAAAGCCTGTTGTGTCTTGTGCTCTGCCATAAATAGCCATGTGCTTTTCACAGGATAGCTCACAAAGTTATTCATGTACTCATCACACTTACTGCTCAAGTGCTCTCATAAAAAAATCTTCATAAACTCACATCCATTATTCTTTACCATGGACTCTTGGGCTGTGGTGCCAGGGATCTCTCCATTTGCTGTCTACCTTGCCTCGGAAACTATTGAGAAACCTCTGCTGGGATGCTGAGGTAACAAATGCCTTCTGACCATTGCTATGTGTATTGTGCTGGTGTATTTGATCCTGCTAGAGTCCAGACAGGCATCACATCTGGGAAAGGCCAGTCCAGTGTGGCTCGATCACCTGTTTAACACAGAATTCAGGAACTCATTAAATTCACCATTAGTTACATAGCTTTGATTTGAGCTAAAACATCTACCTCAGTTAAAAAAATAAGTCTGAATTTAAACTTCAAATAACGGAGAAACTAGCATTCTTTGGTGGTGGTTTTTTTTTTGTTTTTGGGGGGGGGTTGTTTGGGGTTTTTGTTTTGGTTTTGGGGTTTTTTTGGGGGGGAGGGGGTTAAGTATGCATGAGAAACTGTTTTTGTTTGATAGAAGGGTAAGACTCTTTTCAACGTAGCAATGGACATAATAATTTAGAGGAAGCAAATATGCATGAATCCTTACTTGCTATCATCCATCTGTCATTCTTGTAAATAAAAAGAGTGTGAGGAGGTTTTGGGGTTTGGGTTTTTTCCCATTTATATGAACATTTAAACTCTAGAGATTTGGTTTTAATTTTTCAATATAAATATGAAAACAAAATTTTCTAAAATCACAACTTTAAGATTATTCATTTTAACAGTGGCCTTTTCAAATACTCGTGTGATATTTAAGACATTTAAAAAATCAATAAAATTTTATAAAGCGTTCTGGGATCACCTACTTCTCCAAATCCTATTCTTAAAAATATATGATCTTATCAATCTATCCTTGATAAAGTCTCAATATTGCAGAGGATACATGGCAAATAATTTTGCTTCATTTCACCTGTTTTTCTGGTTATGTATTACCACAAGCATACACAAAATTTATCTTCAACAAATGTATCATAATGACAGATTTCTCAGTAATAAAGCAACAGTTACCCTGTATATTTATAAACATGCTCCGCTTCAACCAAGGTAAAGGAAAATCAGAGTTTTTCTTCTTTGCAGAATATTTGAGGTGTTTTGTTCCAAACTGGATTAAAATTTGACATATATATTTCCCTATTTTTAATTAGTACAAATTGGCTTATTCAGAGAAAACAGTATATTGTGGTACTTTTACAATTAATTTAATGATTCAAGTGTTTCAAATTAGTCTGTTTCTATTTCCTTTTAAGTCAATACAAATTTAAACTGCATTTTTTAATTCAACATGTTACAGTTCTTATCTAATATCCTGTTGTCTTTGAGGAGAAGACTTGCTGTCCAAGCACCTGTTGCTGATATATACTGCATATGGACTGCAAGAGTGAAAACATGTCGCTGTTGAGGCGGACGAAGTGACACGAAGTCACCTCTTTCGAGGAAGGTGAAGAACTGGTTTATTGTGCAAAAGTAGAAGTGAATATACAGTTCAGAAAGCTAGTATACTTTGATACAATTGGCTCAAGGTTGTTTTTCACAATTAGCATTGGTTAAGACCATCACCACCCCCTGCACTGTCCAACACTTGACTCTCACAGTGGTCAGTTCTATACCATGTTTACTAAACATATTTCGGGACATTCCAGCTGCATCCTCCCTATCTCTCGGGTGGACAAGAATAGCTTCTCAGGGGTACACAGGAATGCTGTCAAGGTCGGGAGTGTCTTCTATGTTGATAACAGACCAGCTGTTATCCCTGACAAAAACATGGAAAGTCCTGTAGCACTGTTAGATCTTGAGGCTTATGAAACAAAATTTCCATGGTATATGCTAAAACAAGAGGAGGGGCAGAGAGAAAGAGAAGTCAATCTCATGTTGAAATTTTTTGAAGCATTTGGTCAACTAGGAAAAGCTTAACTATTTCATTACATGTTAAATTATTGCCAAATAGAATATGTATTTTATTTGAGTAGTTTATAAACTTTTAACAAAATATTCAAATAAAGCCAAACCCAAGCAACCGTAGAAGCTACACTTTCAGTTGAAAAATTGTTCTGGTAGCTCTAAATTAGATTACCATTTACTTTGGATGTGGATTTCTGTTGTGTACACCTTTTCAAGGTTGCAAATTTTGCCATTTTATACATATTCTTAATACTGAAGCAGAAAAGAAAATAGAAGTTTCAGGCAATCAAATAAAGCATAGAAAACACATTCTAAAACATGTATTGTTTCCCCTCTGCAACAAAACTGCAAGCATACCTAAGGCAGAACAGAAAAAAGCAGAAAAGCTGTTAATGTAGTCCATAATTCTTTGCCACAATCAAAGTATTTCTTTCTTTCATAAGGAGTTGCTTTTCCTTTTCACAGGAGACTACTATTTTACAGAGACAATTATAGAGCCACAGGGAGTTACTGGGGCTGAAAAGAAAATATTCACAGATAAACCTTAAAATACATCTAATTGCCAAAAATTACCAGTCAGAAATTTGAGGTGCCATTACCATTTATTACATAGAGAGTTGTTAAATCCTAAGTTTACATAGCTGGGGTTTTTTTAGGCAAATTTATTCTCACTACATTAATAGAATGACTTTTGATTTCCTGAACAGGGAATTCAGAAAAGGGCTTTTATGCTAAATACTTGTTTATTTTAAGAATAAATAGCTCTGATATGCAAATGTAATTCCAAGAAGTGCAAAACATCTACCAGCACCATCATCCTGCATAGTAGAATTGTGAAAAAACATCCCATAGTAAAATTATATTTATATAGTACAATCTCAAAGTTTCTATTTCCTATTTAAATTACCTTAACTGGAATGTTACAATTGCTTGAACTTAGTTCCTCTTTGATACAATAATGAAGAAAGATTCACCTATGCTAGATGCTTGGTGTTGACATTTCAGCTTCTAATCCAAAGGATAAAGGTCTGAAACACTTTTCTAGAAAAGGTTTTATATAGGAGCTGCCAACCTATTTCTTGACATCAGCATGTCAATTGTATTTTGTTATTTTATCTACCTCAAGAATACATAGAGGCAGATACAGGGAACTGTATATCTAGGAGTATATTTAGAATAAAATTCTGATCAGTGTAAGACTAGAAGTCCAATATTGTAAAGAGAGCAAACTTTTGGTTGAATTGGGGATAACAAATCCCTGATTTGAATCTTACTGCTGCAGTTGTTTATTGATTCAAGTTTAATTAGATTTGGACTATTGACATCTGACTCAGATATCATCTTTAATATATTCGTATACTGAGAGATAAATGCATCCATCTTGCTTGGAAGAATAGAAATTTGGAAGTTTATTAGCACCAGTCAAATATGAGTTAAAAAAAAAAAAGTTGCTTTGTAATATTTGGATCTTTTTAGGCTTTGCTTAGATTCTTAGACTGCTTTTAGGTTAACAGGCTGCTGCTGCAAACAGCCTCAATTCCAGTAACGTGCTAGATAAAAATACTGCATACAATGCAAACACAAGAAATCCATGTAAGAATACATGTAAATTTAACTTGGGTTAAATTTACAAAAGCCAGGAAAAACACAGGAGAAAACTATTTCAATAGGAGTTGAAATGTTGAAGACCCTGTAGGCTGAGACATGCCTTCCATGTGCTGTAATGACAATAATCAACATAGAACACTTGAGATACACATTACTGGATTTTTCTTTTCTGGCTTTGACACTGATTCTTAAATAAATGACAATTCTGTCTTCAATTTTATAAAATAAAATTAAAAACAAGCAAATGCAAACAAACCCAAGAAAACCCCTACACAATTCATCTGACTCAAGTTGCACTGTAACTAAGTCTCAGGTTGACTTCTGTTATGCCTGCACAGTACTCTGGTCTTCAAATAAGGGTAACTTTTGTGTATTGATTTCTGAATTCCTCAATGGAAGAAGGAAGAATATGTTGTACACTAGGCCCTTTGTCTAGCAAATATGGGCTAGCCTGATGACAAATGGAATTGGGGATAGTGAGAAGGATCATAGTTACTGTTTTCTCTCACTCTTCGTTTTTTCAGTTGGTTCCTTTCTCTTCCCACCACCCTTCCCTCCTCAGAGTAATTGTTCAAAATTGGAATCAGGATGAGGTTCATTTCAAGTATCTTAAGTCTTTTAAAACCTGGTATAGTTCTAGTATAAGACTATAGAACTATAGTTCTAGTATAAGTCATTCTGGCCTTCCCTGGGATCAGTGAAGAAATGTTGCCATTTCTGTAGGTGAGTCATTGTACCTTTCCAGATGCTTATCTTCATACTAGATGAATCACCTTCCTGAGCTGCATGCTTCTTTTATGGCACTACAAACAATTCTGCTCCAACTTCTCTTTTCTATTAAAAATATTTCTATTTAGATTGTGTAAGCTTTAGCCAAACAAAGAACTTCAGCACTTTCTTAATTTGAAGACTTTCAAGATTTTCAGTATTTTTTAGTGATTTTACTTCTATATTAAGAGTTTCCTACTTTTGTGCTTCACTTGCTTAGAAGTTACATGGATGAGGTAACCTGTTTAGCTTGATTATTCAAGATGAGATTATTATAGATGCCATGTTCAGTTTACATTGATATAATCAACTTCATTTTATTTCAGCAGAAATCATACAAAACAACTGAAGATAAATACACTAAGAAATGAGTAGCTACCACAAACACATAATTTATTTTTGCATTCAGGATTATATCTACCTTTCAAAATTTAACTCTATGTTTTTGGTAATATTCACAGAATATGGTTAAATTGCTTAGAATTCACCTGTCCTCTTCTAAATGTCTGCTAGTAAAGCTACTCTACATCTTATGAAATGATTGATTATAGAAATGGAAATTCAGTAAATATGAAAACCATAAAAATAATAATGTAATGGTTTTGGCATATTAGACACAAACGCTTTATAGATTAAATGGGTAAGTAAATCCAGAATCAGTTTTTAAATGTCTTATTAACTTGTGTGCTGATATATAGTTTGAAGTATTCTAGTAAGAAATAGCATTAATATGCATAAAATGAACACATCTTTAACTAGAATGAACTTTTTAAGCAATAAGCCAGACCAGTTCCTGATGTGTTAGTGTCTTCCTTCCTTAGGCCAAGGGCTTACATTATGCTTTTTGAAATTTCACTAGTTTCCTGTCTATTCTTCTGGCCTTGGTACCTGGTGTGCCCCCTCCACCCAGTAATTTGTATATTTTATTTTAAATGCCCCCAGTGCAGGAAGGACATAGACCTGATGGAAAGAGCACAGAGAGGTTAGAGGGATGGAGCACCTCTTGTTTGAGGAAAGGCTGAGAAAATTGGGATTGTTCAGTCTGCAGAAGAGAAGGTTTTGGGATGACCTTATTGCCGCCTTTCAGCACCTGAAAAGGGCCTAAAAGACGGAGAGAGACGTTTTACAAGGGGATTGGTTTCAATCAAGAGACTAGGTTTGGATTAGATACTAGGAAGAATTTCTTTCTGTGAGGGCAGTGAGGCACAGGAACAGGTTGCCCAGGCAAGCTGTGGATGCCCCATCCATAGAAGTGTTCAAGACTAGGTTGGAGGGGCCTTTGAGCAACCTGGTGCCCCTGCCAACCCAAACCATTATAATCTCTTCTATTTCTATCATTCTGAAAATTAAAAGGATGAAGACAATTAGAATCATAAAAATCCTAAGAATATGGTAGATTTGTATTTTGTATTCTTTTATTATTTTATACAATAGAGTTTAGTTATTCTGGGATTTATTTTCTTGTATCTTATTAGTGAAGAATTTATATGACAGTTTAACATACAAGTACATTAACAGACTTTAAACACCCAGCTGCATTATTTCATACTTTATCAACAAAAATATTGCAAAGTGCATCTGAATTATACAATTCATATAAAGTATAAAAGAGATATAAGTAGAATATATTTGTGTTCCTGTTGGTGATTAATCAGTGTTCAATGTTCATATGATTAATCAATATTCAAGGCTTTCTGATTAACACAAGAAATTACTAGTAAGAGGAAGTGATAATTTCTCATATCTAGTACATGTCTATAGAGCTTTTGCACATAAAGACCACACACAAAAGTCGGGTTTTTTAATTAAGAAAACTGAAGCACACAAAAGTCTGGTTTTTTAATTAAGAAAACTGAAGCAGTCAGCTTCTTTACTTGCAGCTCCAAATGTGCATTTCCTGTTAATATTTTTCTTATGGATTAATTTACTAAAATTTATTTTCAAACAAGGGAGGGATCCTCAACAAAGCAACCTCTGGGCTTTTACACCTTCACATTCCACTCTCACATAAGTCTTGCTCTTCTTCCTGAGTCCTTTTCTCCTGTTGTGTCTCCCAGTATCCATCCAACAGACAGGGGAAACCTGTCTCTGTGCCCTTTGTTAACCAAAAGTTGGCAGTTCAAGACTTGTCTCTGGCTCTCACACAGAGCTCAGTCTCTATCTTGATCTGCAGCTTGCAAACTGAGCTACCTGCACCAGATATGTTCCTCAACACAGTTATGCCAGAGGTAACATCAAAATTTACTTGAACATGTTTTCAGAACAAGCTCCAGAAAAGACTAATTCCCGTTTAATTTATCCTGATTAAAAAGAACTTGCACTACAATATTTTACATGCATACATTAGCTCATCTGTTAACATATTATAAAAATACAGATCACCAGTTAGTATTACCTTCTGGAGTAAAAGAAGTTAGGTAACAACTGTTTTGATTGGATATTTGATACAATGTTATGATTATTGCAAAATATCCTCTTGAAATTCTTGAAATTCTTTTAGAGAAATGTATACCTGTGATTGTAATAAAAATTAGAAACAGGAAGAAAAGGATATAATAGCTGGATACAAACTTAAATGATTCTCCCTCCTCTCTAACTTCATAGGTTTTGTTTTTGTCGTATCTTTCAGTTCATGTACTACTGTCTTCTTTGCAAATATTGTGTCATTCACTGGTTTTCATTTAACAGTTCTGATGAGACAGCTTAAATAATTAATTCCATTTTAACTGATTCAAATAGTCCATTTTAATTAATGCAATCTCACCATCATTAGTAAAGCATAAGAAAACTATTGAGAGTCTCTAACGTAATTTGAAAAGTAACGATTCCAAAGTTCTATTTTAATTAGCAGATGTTTATGATTATCTTCTAATATGTATCCTGGACACATTTTATTCATGAAAGACTATAGAAGGGCTCAGAGAGTATGATTGCAGTGCACTCTTTTTCCTACATTCCTGCCCCTGACCCCAGGCTTATGTTATGAGTTCATCAAAATGGTTTTATGTCAAAAAGTCTCCAAAAATCCTCTGATCAGATTTATTAAAAGAGTCTTCTGTTCTTTTTATGCCTAGAGAGAGTACATGCTACACACATTTCTCAGGAGGTCAAATAACATACTTTTACTGTCAAACTTTAGAAAATACGGAAACTTGGCAAAAGTTTAAAGGGAAATGTTCAACCAAAACAAAGCATTTCACAAATCATTGACTTAGCACATGCTAAGCTATACAACTTGGCAAAATACAATCCATTCAGCTTTAAATTACCCAAATATCAAGAAAGGAGATTAGGAGAAAAAGAAGTAAAGAAAGAGAGAGAAAAAGAGAGAATTATAGCTACTGCATTGAGTCATGTGCACTTCCAGCTTCCACAGTCCAAACGGTAGAACTGCAACAATATGGAGGTCTCATGACTTTGGTTTTATTTGCTCTGGCCACTTGTGCCCAACTCCCCTCCAGGTAAGGCCGGACTAGGGCTCCAGGGCTGGGTGTGGAGCAGTGGTCCCAGTGTGCCAGTGATTGGCAGCTGCTCTGGCACTGGCGAAGTGCATGGACTATGGAATGGGGCACCATTCCACCTTCATGAAATACAACGTGTCCCTTCCTCCCCCACACTTGATTTGGTCCAAGTCAATAATTAATATAATCAGCGTCTCACACCCCTCTACTCTCACTATAAAGCCTTGCCACATAAACCCAGTGCAGAGATATAAAAACTATAATTTCTAGACTTAAAATGACAACTGTGTTTTCATTATGGTGTTACTCAACACAGTAATGAACTCTTTGAAGAACACAAAATGTTCAGTCACCATGTAGATTAGCTGTATTCTGCAAACTTAAGTCACTGCAAAGGAATTAATAGAACAGCGAGAAAACTGACTAAAGGATAAAGATGGGATAATTAGTCTATCAACCATTTTTTAAAATGCATTCCATTTTCTCAGTCAATAATCTTGTAAAACATCCTCATTATAATTGAGCTCATTCTTTAAGAGACAGATGCTTAAAATCCAGAGAATTTGAAACTCTTAATCTAACTAGAAGCAAACAGCTGAGGAATCTCAGTACTATGCATTGGCAAATACAAAACCAGACTAAACCAGGGTAAAAAATCCCAGATTAAATTACGATATCCTCTCAGGTCAGGGAACCAAATTGAAAGCAATTCAATTTTGGAAGGCTGCTATTACTTTAATGTGAATTATAAATTATATTTTTGGTTATACTATTTTTTTAATCCTTTAAATTATACATATCCTGCCATATTCATATTCCTTTTAGTGATGAAGTGATGCGATTCCTGGGTTGGTTCTTGGTCCTCTGCTAGCTCAGTCAGTCCAGGAAAGCATCAATGAAGGGTGAAAAGGTTGCATGAAGACCCTCGTGGTGGACACATATGGTTTATTGATTCTCTGTTGTCATGAGGCTCCAGAGGAGATCAAACCCCATGGAAGTCCAGAACAGGATCTGACCTGACTTCCTGTCTGCACAGGTTTATAAGGGGGTCCAGGTTTCTGGGAGGCGATTAGGGAATGGCCAATGGGAAGGGGAGGTGGGAGTGGTTTAGGAGGGGTGGGAGTGGTTTGGGGCAGGGTCCTGCCCTTAGGTCAGAGCAGGGAGGGGTTTGGGTCCATATGTGGGGAGAATGGGAGGAGTGAGCGTAGGGTTACACTGGATACAGTTATAGAACAGTTCAAAGCTAGGGCATATAAACATAGATAAACAGAATACACCACTACAATGAAGTTTATGTTTTTCAAAAGAATTCTTCTTACTGTAGATTTAGAATATATATCCTTAAGAAAAACATCCTTTTTACAATAAAATCAAAACCAAAGGAAATCTTTTCTGTAGTGTCAAGCTTCTGGTTTTTGCACTGTATGTTCTTTAGCTTTAGTTGAATGTGAAATGTTATCAACAACTTTGATACCACGTTTTTAGAATTACTGGTTGAAGAGGTAAATTCTAGGCAGTGGACAACAAATCTTTCAGGTGAATGTACTGTAAGACTCTAGGAGAATTAGTAAATAAAATTCATTAAGAATTCAAAGCACAAATCCCACCAGAAAACCATACTCCAACTCCTAAATCTCCAGATAAAAATACTTCAGGAGTTAGCTTTTGACTGGTCCTTATCAGAAAGAACTCTGAGAATAAGGAATCTAAA
>WEIV01025296.1:55614-75267 GCA_013390005.1 Calyptomena viridis | reverse complement strand
GAGAGCCGTGTGGTCCCGCCGTCCCGGTGCCGTCCGGGAGGGGCTGTGGGTCCGGGGGGGCCGGAGCCGGGGGTCCCGGTCCGCTGCCCCACGGAAGGAGCTCGGGATTCCCCGGCATCGTGAGCCCCGCGGGGACTCCGGCAGCCGGGACGTCCCGTGGGTGCCTCACGTGCTCCGCTCCTTCCTCTTCCCGGTGTCCCCGCGTGTCCCGGAGCGGCGGGATGGGGTCCCCGAGCTCCCCGGTGTCGGGTCCCCGCGGGATGGGGCGGTGGGACGGGGTCCCCCGGCCCCTCTGGGGTCCCGGGGCGGTGACCCCCGGTGCCCCCGTGTCGGGTCCCACGTGTGTTGTCAGCAGAGCCCGGGAGAGCAAAGGTTGGGTTCAATCCCCGCGCTGTGTCCCGGTCCCCGTGTCCCTTCCTGGTGCCCGATCTGCCCCAACCCGGCACCTGCCGTGTCTCCAAACACCCCAAACTCTTGTGCCCGACTACGGGCGGTTCTGGGGGTCGCAGGTGACCCCCGTCCCCCTCACCCCGCTGCCTTTGGAGTGACACCTTCACCCCAGGATGTCGCTGCAGCCGTGGGGACAGGGCTGGGGACACGCCAGAGGGCTGGGGACAGACCCTGGAAGTCTGGGGACAGATGCTGGGGGGCTGGGGATGGACCCCAAAGGTTTGGGGACAGATGCTGGGAGCTTGAGATTGGACCCCAAAAGCTTGAGGTTGGACCCCAGCGATCTGGGGATGGACACTGGAGTTTGGGATGAGGATTTGGGAATGTCACTGTGGTGGTCCAGGGACGGACCCTTGAGGTTTGGGGATGGACTCCAGGGGTCTGGGGATGGATGCTGGAGGTGTATGGGTGGACCCAAAGGTTTGGGGATGGACTCTGAGGGTCTGGGAGTGGACAGTGGAGGTCTGGGGACAGATACGGGGGGTCCAGGGGTGGGCTCCGAAGGTCTGGGGATGGACACGGTTTGGGATGAACAGCGGGGGTTTGGAGGTGACACTGTCACCTGTGCTGTGTCTCACTGGGGATCTGCTCCTGCCACTCTGTGCTGTGTTTTGGGGTGCTCAGGAAAACCCTCACCTGGCCATCGATGCTGGTCTGTCTCCGTCTGAGGGGCTGTGGATCCATCGCGGGGTTTTGGGAAGGATTTCGGTGTGTGCTGGCCGGGGGTGGGTGATGCCAGGACATCCTCCCCGGGATGTGCTCCGTGCTCCCCGTCCCTTCCCAGCGCAGCCAGCCCAAAATTCCCACCGGAGCGGTGGTGACGCTGTGGAGCCGGGAAGTGCCGGGAGCATCCAGAGCGGTGCCAGCCGTGTGCTTCCCAGCACAGCCTGGAGGTTTGCGGGGTATTTTGCACCTTCCTGTGGCACGTTTGCCCTGGAATCACGGCAGGACCAGGATGGTCCCTCCCGCTCCTGCCGGGGTTTTTAACCCTTTATGCCTCACCATCCCGGTGCCGTCCCCTCCTGGTCTGTCTGACCCGTGTCCCCGTGCCGTGTCCTGGCCTTGGAGTGTCCCTTTTCCAGCCTGGTTTAAGCCCGGATTTCTCTGTGGATGGGAGTGGGGTGATTTTGCTGGTGAGGAGGAGCGTGGCCGGGGCTGGCAGGGGCATGGGGACAGCTGGGTGCTGGGACATCCCCGGAGCATTCCCTGGCACAGACAGGCTGTGTGGGTGCTCTGTGGGGAGGGACAGGGACACAGGGGCACGGGAGCCCAGTGCCAGGGGTGACATGTGCCCCCAAAGCACTGCATGTTCCTGTGGAACACGGAGCAGCCCGGGATCCAGGGCTGGTGACAGTAATTGAACAAAGCAGCTGCAGCATCCCTGGCCTCCCCGTGCCCCATAAATTAAAGATTAAGGTTAATTACAGTGATGAAACCTCTAAGTCCTTAAGTACAGAGCGCTGAGCCTGTGCCGGGATCGCTCGGGATTCGTGTCCAGCACAATTCCTGGGAGCTCATGCAGCATTCCAGGCTCTGCCGTGGTGGGAGATGGTGCAGAGCAGCAGGTGTGGGGTGTGGAACACCTCGGGATGGGCACAGTGGGGCTCGTTCAGGAGGGATTTGGCACAAGCCGGTGTCCCTGGCACGGGCCAGGCTGGATCCAGTGGCAGGGGACGGAGCCAGAGGGCTTTGGGATGCACCACAGGCATCCGTGGGGATCTCGGGTGGCAGCACTCCAGGGCACGTGCTGGAACCCAGTCCAGAGGTTGGATTTGGCAGCATCCATCCCGTGTGCCTGGAGCCAGCACGGATCCCAGTGGGAACAGGGGGATCCCGGCACACTCCTGCTGCCTGGCTGGGAGCTGGGGGTCTGTGTGGGGAGGGAGCTGTGCAGAAATCCTGGGAGCTGGGGTGGCCCATCCCACAGGGCAACGCTGGGAGTGAAATCCTGATTCACCGAGTTCTTGGTGTTCCCAGACACTGAGAGTCCCCCGAGGTGGCTGTGCTGAGGGGATGAGGTGACAGTGACTGCTGTGGATCCTTCAGAATCCTGGAATGGGTTGGGTGGGAAGGACCTTAAAGCCCATCCAGTGCCACCCCTGCCATGGGCAGGGACACCTCCCACTGTCCCAGGTGGCTCCAACCTGCCCTTGGACACTTCCAGGGATCCAGGGGCACCCACAGCTTCTCTGGGAAATCCATTCCAGCCCCTCCCCACCCTCCCAGCCAGGAATTCCTTCCCAACATCCCATCTCTCCCTGCCCTCTGGCAGTGGGAAGCCATTCCGTGTGTCCTGTCCCTCCAGCCCTTGTCCCAAGTCCCTCTCCAGCTCTCCTGGAGCCCCTTGAGGCTCTGCAAGGGGCTCCAAGCTCTCCCTGGATCCTTCCCCTCTCCAGGTGACATTCCCAGCTCTCCCAGCCTGGCTCCAGAGCAGAGGGGCTCCAGCCCTTCGAGCAGCTCCGTGGCTCCTCTGGACTCTCCAGTGGCTCCATGTCCTTATCCTGGGGACTCCAGGGCTGGAGCAGCTCTGCAGGGGGGTCTCACCGGAGGGTGCACAGGGGCACAACCCCCTGCCCTGCTGTGGAGGAGCCCAGCACAGAAAACCCGGGACACCTCCCGCCCCGCGGGACGCGGTGGTGCCGCATTCCCTGGAATTCCGTGTGTCCCCCCCCTTCTCCCGGGGCCGTGTCCGGGTGTGCCCTGACCGTCCCTGTCCCCAGGTGCTGTCGGGCTGTGCCATCATCGTGCGGGGGCAGCCCCGGGGCGGGCCCCCCCCCGAGCGCCAGATCAACCTCAGCAACATCCGTGCGGGGAGCCTGGCCCGGCGCGGGGCTCCGGGGCAGCCCGACGCCAAGGACACCCCCGACGAGGTGGGTGCTGCCCCCCGGGCATCCCTTCGGGGCTGCTGTCCCTCCTCCGGGTGGGTTTTGGGGTGAATTCCTCCTCCCTCACCCCTCTGTGGTCACCCATGGGCTGAGACAGGATGGGGGGGAAGGTGGTGGTGCCCCAGGGTGGGTGTGTGGGCTCTGCCGGCCCTGGGGGTTGGTTAGGGGCACTGGGGTGGGTGATTTGAGATGTTTGGGGTGTTGGTTTGGGGCACATGTGGGGCTGGTTTGGGCACTGGGGGCTGGTTTGGGGCACAGGGGGGGGTGATTTGGGACACTGGGTGTTAGTTTGGGACTCATGGGGGGCTGGTTTGGGGCACAGGGGGGGGTGATTTGGGACACTGGGTGTTAGTTTGGGACTCATGGGGGGCTGGTTTGGGGCACAGGGGGGGGTGATTTGGGACACTGGGTGTTAGTTTGGGACTCATGGGGGGCTGGTTTGGGGCACAGGGGGGGGTGATTTGGGACACTGGGTGTTAGTTTGGGACTCATGGGGGGCTGGTTTGGGGCACAGGGGGGGGTGATTTGGGACACTGGGTGTTAGTTTGGGACTCATGGGGGGCTGGTTTGGGGCACAGGGGGGGGTGATTTGGGACACTGGGTGTTAGTTTGGGACTCATGGGGGGCTGGTTTGGGGCACAGGGGGGGGTGATTTGGGACACTGGGTGTTAGTTTGGGACTCATGGGGGGCTGGTTTGGGGCACAGGGGGGGGTGATTTGGGACACTGGGTGTTAGTTTGGGACTCATGGGGGGCTGGTTTGGGGCACAGGGGGGGGTGATTTGGGACACTGGGTGTTAGTTTGGGACTCATGGGGGGCTGGTTTGGGGCACAGGGGGGGGTGATTTGGGACACTGGGTGTTAGTTTGGGACTCATGGGGGGCTGGTTTGGGGCACAGGGGGGGGTGATTTGGGACACTGGGTGTTAGTTTGGGACTCATGGGGGGCTGGTTTGGGGCACAGGGGGGGGTGATTTGGGACACTGGGTGTTAGTTTGGGACTCATGGGGGGCTGGTTTGGGGCACAGGGGGGGGTGATTTGGGACACTGGGTGTTAGTTTGGGACTCATGGGGGGCTGGTTTGGGGCACAGGGGGGGGTGATTTGGGACACTGGGTGTTAGTTTGGGACTCATGGGGGGCTGGTTTGGGGCACAGGGGGGGGTGATTTGGGACACTGGGTGTTAGTTTGGGACTCATGGGGGGCTGGTTTGGGCACTGGGGGTTGGTTTGGGGCATGGGATGGGTGATTTGGGATACACAGGGCATTGGTTTGGGACACATGGGGGGCTGGTTTGGGACATGGGGTGGGTGATTTGGGGCACTGGGGGTTGGTTTGGGACACGGGATGGGTGATTTGGGATATGGGGGGTGTTGGTTTGGGACACATGGGGGGCTGGTTTGAGGCACTGGGGGCTGGTTTGGGGCACAGGGTGGGTTATTTGGGATATGAGGGTATTGGTTTAGTGCACATGGGGGGCTGGTTTGAGGCACATGGGTGAATGGTTTGGGGCATGGGGAGGTGTTGGTTTGATACACAATGGGAGGTTGGTTTGGGGCACTGGGGGCTGTTTTGGGGCACTGGGGCTGGTTTGGGACAGGAGTTGGTTTGGTACACAGCGAGGCTGGTTTGGGGCACTGGGTTTGGGACACGTGGAGGGTGTTTTGGGTCACCAGGTTTGTGCCAGAGGGACCCTGGCCCGGCCCCCCCAGCCCCCCCTGGCAGCCCGGGGGTGGTGGAGCGCTGGCAGTTAATTGCTCTCCCTGGGGAGTTTTGTCTTCTAAACAGCCTTTAAATGTCACTCTTTTCAAAAATTACGCCTGTCAGGTTTGCTAATTGTTTATGAGCACGTCATGTTCCCTCCTCCGGCCTGCGCTCCCGCCCCCCCGCCCTGGAGCTGGAGCTGGAGCTGGAGCTGGAGCTGGAGTGGGGCTGAGCTCCCGGGGCTCCAGAGCCTTCCTGCCGCTGGGCTGGGGGGGCTGGGGGGCCCAGTGCCCCCCTGGGCACATCCCAGGGCTCTGCTCCTTCCCCACGAGCCTCCATCCCCTTCCCATGGGAGCTGGGCAGCTCCAGCTCCAGCCCCTCTCCCGCTGCCCCGGCAGCTTTGCTGGGCTCAGCTCGTTTTTGGGGAGCACAAATCCAGCTGGAAACCCCCCCGTGACCCCTTTGGGAGGGGAGGGGGTGTTTCTTCCCAGGAGTCACTGAGTCTCTTCCTCGTGGGCAGCCAAGAGGCTCCAGCACATCCCGGAGCACACGGGGGGCTCGGGGTCCCCCCCTGCTCACTCGGACTCCTTCCCCCCCAGCCCTGGGGCTTCCCAGCCCGGGAGTTCCTGCGCAAGAAGCTCATCGGGAAGGAGGTTTGTTTCACCGTGGAGTACAAGACCCCGCAGGGCCGGGAGTATGGGATGGTGTACCTGGGCAAAGGTGAGCACGGGGCACCTGGGGGGGCAGGACAGGGGAGCTCTGAGGGCACAGCCCAGTGTGGGTTGGGAGGCACTGCCAGCGTTCCCGCTTTTCCATGGAGCCCCAGCTTTGGGGGGAGTGAGGGCTCCCTGCTCCAGCAGCTTCCCCGGGCTCAGCCAGCTTGGATTTGGGGGAAACGAGTGCAGCTGGAAAAGGACCCGTGGCTCCTTTGAGGAGGGATGGAGTGGGAGAACGGAGGTGTCGGGACACACTGTTGGCAGCAGAGGGATCATTCCCACTTTTCCTTGGACCCCCGGTGCAGAGCTGGAGCACAGCCGTGTTCTCCAGAGCTCCAGGCACAGGGACACGAGCCACTGCATGGGGTGGATTCCCACAGGTCTCCCTTTCCCATTGTTTTGCTGTTATAAGTCCCTTGCTTTCCCAAGAGGAATGCTGAGGAGGCTGGGTGGGGTTTGGGGCTCCAGCTCCCTGTGGATGCCCCTCAGCCACTGCCTGGGCTGGTGGGAGAGAGGCTTGGAGACAACCACATCCTGCTCTTCCTGCTCAGAATTCCCTCAGGGTTCGAGGAGAGGGATGAGGTCTCGGCCTGGGGGGGTTCCTGGGAGGTGGGTGCTCCCCAGGGCCCTGCTGGTGAGGAATGTCCTGTGTGGACCCCCTTTCCTGTTGGTGCTCTACCCTGGGGCTCTCCAGGCACCAGGGGCTGCTCCTCCACCCTGGGAGCCTGAGACCCCCATGGTCCCCAGGCTGCAGGACAGGCAGTGGGACTCCATGGGACTCCATGGGACTCCACGAGCTGCCAGGTCCCCTGGGACCACGAATTCCTGGATGTCAGAGTTGCCTCCATGCTCAAGGAATGCTTGGACAAGGCTCCTGGGCACATGGGGGGATTGTTGGGGTCTCCTGTGCAGGGCTGGGAGGGGGGTGGATGATCCCGGGGGGTTCCTTCCACTCAGGACATTCTGTGGTTGATTCCTGAGCTTCCAGTTTGTAGGGAGACTGGGAAGCTCTGTAGGATGGGGGTTCCCCCCAGAGAGGCAGAGATTGGGGTCACAGAACCATTTAGGTTGGAAAAGACATCCAAGATCATCGAGTCCAGCCTTTGATTTTGGGGAGCTGCTACTCTGCTCCCCCCCTGGGGAAGGTCCTGGAGATGCTGTGGGAACAAGGAAAGCTGGGGAAGGGATGTTTCCGTGGGCTCTGTGTGGAGCTGCCTCCCCCTGGTGTCCCTGTCCCTGCTCCAGCCCAGCCTGGCTCGGCGAGGAGGGGGAAATGAGGCAGAAAACGTTTCCTGATGGAGTTTGTCAGGGTTTGAACACTATAAATGTGGGAATGCTGTGACAGTTCCCCTGGCAGCTGGGCGGCTCCGGAGGGATGGGGAGGCTGGAGGGAAGTGGGGCTCTGCAGAGGGGTCTGGGCAGGCTGGATCCATGGGATCCCTGGGC
Organism: Calyptomena viridis; assembly: GCA_013390005.1. Taxonomy (NCBI): domain Eukaryota; kingdom Metazoa; phylum Chordata; class Aves; order Passeriformes; family Eurylaimidae; genus Calyptomena; species Calyptomena viridis. Next base: position 68,069 of record WEIV01025296.1, on the reverse strand, counting down.
TGAGCCCAACTGGGTGACACCCTGTGTGACAGGTGTCCCAGATTCTGCCCAAATCCTCCTCTCTCCCTGTCCCGGATCCCTCTGGACTGTGGTGTTTGTCCCCCACCTCCCCCAGTGCTCCCAGTATCCGTGACCCTGCTCACCACCAGTACAGTGGTGCCTCTTGAGGGTCTTGCTGCCAGCGCTGCCTTCCTTGGAAATTTTGGGAGCCCCTCTGGAGCCGGGAGGGCATTCCCTGCCTTCCCTGGGAGCTGAGAACATCCCCTTCCCCTTCAGCCCAGCCTGACCCCTGGAATGGTGCTCTGGGATTGCCGCAGCCCTCGGTGCCTGGAATCACCCTGGGAATGCTCCCAGCCCAGGTCCCTGTCCCTGCAGGGGCTGCTCCCAGTGACTCCTGTGCTCTCCACAGACACCAGTGGGGAGAACATCGCCGAGTCCCTGGTGGCCGAAGGACTCGCCTCCCGTCGGGAAGGGATCCGGGCCAACAAGTAGGTGCAGGGATGTGATCCCGAGGGTTCCGTGGGCATTCCCGGGGCCACCGTGTCCCCTTGGGGTGGGGGTGTCAGGGGCTGGGCAGGAGGATCCGGCTGGCTCCTTTCCCTGGATGCCCAAGTGTCCCGGGCTGTTGAGCAGGGAATGTCCTGGAGTCTGGAAAGCCACACCCGGGGTGGAGCTGAGGGGCCGTAATTCCCTCTGCAGAGGTGCAGGGGCCGTTCCTGCCCCTGGGTGGTGCTGGGCCAGTGCCAGAGCCATCGGGGCCAGTGCTCTGTCCTGGCTCTGTCACATCCCAGAGCACGGCAGGAGCCTGGGCTGGGGAGTGCTGCATCCCTGGGATCTCTGGGAGCATCCCTGGGGCTGGGGAGTGCTGCATCCCTGGGACAGGGATCTCTGGGAGCATCCCTGGGGCTGGGGAGTGCTGCATCCCTGGGATCTCTGGGAGCATCCCTGGGGCTGGGGAATGCTGCATCCCTGGGATCTGTGGGAGCATCCCTGGGACAGGGATCTGTGGGAGCATCCCTGGGACAGGGATCTGTGGGAACATCCCTGGGTACAGAGATCTCTGGGAGCATCCTTGGGGACAGGATCTGTGGGAGAATCCCTGGGGACAGGGATCTGTGGGAGCATCCCTGGGGACAGGGATCTCTGGGAACATCCCTAGGACAGGATCTCTGGAAGCATCTCTGGGACAGGGATCTCTGGGAGCATCCCTGGGTACAGAGATCTCTGGGAGCATCTCTGGGGACAAGGATCTCTGGGAACATCCCTGGGGACAGGGATCTCTGGGAGCATCTCTGGGGACAGAGATCTCTGGGAGCATCCCTGGGGCTGGGATCTCTGGGAGCATCCCTGGGGCTGGGATCTGTGGGAACATCCCTGGGACAGGGATCTCTGGGAGTATCCCTGGGGACAGGATCTCTGGGAACATCCCTGGGGACAGGGATCTGTGGGAACATCCCTGGGGGCACAGGGGTGGGTCAGTCCCAGGGCAGGGCCAGGCTCATTTGTAGGATCATGGAATCTTGGGATGGTTTGGGTGGGAAGGGACCTTAAAGCCCACCCAGTGCCCCCCTGCCATGGGCAGGGACACCTCCCACTATCCCAGGCTGTTCCAAGCCCTGTCCAGCCTGGCCTTGGTCACTTCCAGGGATGAGAATGCCCAGCTCCTGTGGGCAGCCTGTTACATATCCCTGAAATGGTTGTGACAGTGTGTGACAGGGCTGGTCTCAGCACTGGGAGGGAGCAGTGGCCACGTTGGTGGCCCTTCAGTGGCCACACACCCAGTTTTGCTGTCCCTCCTCTCCTGAAGCCTCTCTGCCCTGCTGGGAGCCAGGAATGCTGCTGCTTTCCCAACGTGGGGCACAACAGCAGCCTCTGGAAGATGAAGCCCTGGGATGATGGTGCTCCCATCCCACATTCCAACAGGGATGTGCCGGAGGATCCCGGGGTGATCCCAGTGATCCCGGGATGTCTCTGCTGGCTGGGCTGGGAGTGACCACAGCTCTAAAGCCTCGGGAGGGGGACATTCCCTGCCGGTCCCTGTGGGAGCCTCACGGGGTGTCCCTGTGCCACAGCCCCGAGCAGAGCCGGCTGGCAGAGCTGGAGGAACAGGCCAAGAGTGCCAAGAAGGGCATGTGGAGTGAGGGCACGGGGTCCCACACCGTGAGGGACCTCAAGTACAGCATCGAGAACCCCCGGCACTTCGTGGACTCCCTGCACCAGAAGCCGGTCAATGGTAGGAGGGTGGGAGCCAGGGATGACCCCCGTGTCCCTTGTGTCCCCCGTGTCCCCCGTGTCCCCCATCCTCTGCTGCCCCTGCCCGTGGTGCCGGGCACTGGCTGTCTGTGCCAGGGGCTGTTCCTGTGCCCCCCGTGGCACAGCCAGGCCGACGTGCCCCTTGCCCACAGCCATCATTGAGCACGTGAGGGACGGCAGTGTGGTCAGGGCCCTGCTGCTGCCCGACTACTACCTGGTCACCGTCATGCTCTCGGGCATCAAGGTGAGTGTGGGGGGCCTGCAGCCCCTCAGCACATTCCCTCTGCATCCCCAGCCCTGTTCCCTCCCCTCAGCCCATTCCCTCTNCTCTGCTGCCCCTGCCCGTGGTGCCGGGCACTGGCTGTCTGTGCCAGGGGCTGTTCCTGTGCCCCCCGTGGCACAGCCAGGCCGACGTGCCCCTTGCCCACAGCCATCATTGAGCACGTGAGGGACGGCAGTGTGGTCAGGGCCCTGCTGCTGCCCGACTACTACCTGGTCACCGTCATGCTCTCGGGCATCAAGGTGAGTGTGGGGGGCCTGCAGCCCCTCAGCACATTCCCTCTGCATCCCCAGCCCTGTTCCCTCCCCTCAGCCCATTCCCTCTGCATCCCCAGCCCTGTTCCCTCCCCTCAGCCCATTCCCCCTGCATCCCCAGCCCTGTTCCCTCCCCTCAGCCCATTCCCTCTGCATCCCCAGCCCTGTTCCCTCCCCTCAGCCCATTCCCCCTGCATCCCCAGCCCTGTTCCCTCCCCTCAGCACATTCCCCCTACATCCCCAGCCCTGTTCCCTGCCCATCCTCAGTGCCCTTTGGCACAGGAGTGCAGGGCTCGCTCCGGTACCTGAGGCTGCTTCTGAAGCAGGGAGGGATGCAGGGAGGGATTTGGGGACATCCTGGTCACCTGCTGTAGCTGCAGTGCTGGGCTGGGTGTCACTGTGGGGTGGGGACAAGTTTGGGTTGGGTGGGAGCAGCTCCACACTGGACAGAGCTTGAGCTCTGGGATGTGGGACACCCTGGTCATGATTATGCTGGGAGTTCATGGAATGATTTGGGTGGGAAGGACCTTAAAGCCCATCCAGTGCCACCCCTGCCCTGGGCAGGGACACCTCCCACTGTCCCAGGTGGCTCCAACCTGCCCTTGGACACTTCCAGGGATCCAGGGGCACCCACAGCTTCTCTGGGAAATCCATTCCAGCCCCTCCCCACCCTCCCAGCCAGCAATTCCTTCCCAATATTCCATCTGTCCCTGCCCTCTGGCAGTGGGAAGCCATTCCCTGTGTCCTGTCCCTCCAGCCCTTGGCCCAAGTCCCTCTCCAGCTCTCCTGGAGCCCCTTGAGGCTCTGCAAGGGGCTCCAAGCTCCACTCTGGACACTCCCAGCTCTCCCAGCCTGGCTCCAGAGCAGAGGGGCTCCAGCCCCTGGAGCATCTCCGTGGCTCCTCTGGACTCTCTCCAGCATCTCTGTGTTCTTATCCTGGGACCCCAGAGCTGGAGTTGATCCCTGTATCCCACTTTGCTCCGGGCGCTGTTTGCTGGGGCAGTTGCAGCCCAGCTCGGAGCACCAGCACTCCCAGACCCCCGGGGAGGTTTCCCACTCGCTTCCCGAGGTTTTAGGGGCTGTGCCACCACTGCCCTGTCCCCTGTGCCACAGTGCCCCACCTTCAAGCGCGAGGCCGATGCTCCCGAGGTCCCGGAGCCGTTTGCGGCCGAGGCCAAGTTCTTCACGGAGTCCCGGCTGCTGCAGAGGGATGTGCAGATTGTCCTGGAGAGCTGCCACAACCAGAACATCCTGGGCACCATCCTGCACCCGGCAAGTGGGGCTGGGGGCCAGGGGACGGTCCTGAAGGGGGTCACAAGCTCCTGGTGCTCCTGGTGGGGCTACTGGGGTTGTGGGCTCTTTGCTGGTGGGTGTGGGAGACCCTGGGCCATCTGAGCTTAGCAGAGCCCCGTGGGTGTCACTGGGGTGGTCCCCAGCAGCCCTGGGGGCACTGGGACCTGTGGCCAGACCTCACCGTGCGTTTTGGGGACCGGTGACGTGGAAGGGGTGAGCGGGGCGGGCGAGTTCCCCCCCGGCAGCGGGGCAGGGACAGGGCTGGGAGTGCCACTGACCCTGTGCCTCCTGCCCTCGTGCACAGAACGGGAACATCACGGAGCTGCTGCTGAAGGAGGGCTTTGCCCGCTGTGTGGACTGGTCCATCGCCGTCTACACCCGCGGCGCCGACAAACTGCGCGCGGCAGAGAGGTGGGTGAGGGACCCCTGCCCAGCCCTCCTGGCTGGCACTGGCAGCCCTTGGAACATGAGCCAGCAGTGAGCCTTGGTAGCCAAGAAGGCCAATGGCATCCTGGCCAGTATTAGTATTATTATATGATAAGTAGGAGCAGGGAGGTCACCATTCCCCTGTACCTGGCACTGGTGAGGCCACACCTCGAGTGCTGTGTTCAGTTCTGGGCCCCCCAGTTTAAGAGGGATGTTGAGATATTAGAGTNTTGGACACAGCACTTGGTGCCCTCATTCAGTTACTGAGCTGTGGTGTCAGGGGATGGGTTGGACACGATGATCTCAGGGGTCCCTTCCAACCCAACTGTGAATTTCTGTGAATCTGTGAATCTCCCCTGGCGAGGCCCCTCCAGCCCCGCTGCCCCCCCAGGGCTTTGCTGGGGAACGTCCAGCCCTGCCCGTGTCCCACTGTCCCCTCCCCTGCCAGGTTTGCCAAGGAGCGCAAGCTGAGGATCTGGAGGGACTACGTGGCCCCCACGGCAAACCTGGATCAGAAGGACANGCAGGGGGGGCTGGGAAGGGGCAGGGGGCACTGGGGGCAGAGGGCAGGTGCCCCGTTCCCCGTCTGGCATCTCCATGGTTTTGGACAAGCACCGTTGGGTTTTCCCTTGGCCGGATCCCTGCTGTGGATCGTGGTGCACACCGGGATCTCTGGGTCACACAGGGTGGGGAGGAGTGAAAGGAGAAGGGAAGGAGCCCCCAGGGGAAGGGGTTGTGGTTCCTGGGGGTTCCTGGCTCCTGGTTCCTGCTGTCGGGGGCCACAGGGATGCTCTTGCTCTGCGTGGAGTCGTGGCACAGCCCCACTCCCAGAGGGATGGCCGCCCCATGGATCGATTCCCAGCGCTCCCGAGGGGATGGTTGCCCCGGGGGTGGATCCCCACTGCTCCCAGGGGATCGTTGTCCGGTGTGCTGGAGGTGCTGCTCCCGCAGGGCGCTGGTGGGGAGCCGTGGGGAGCTGAGGCTCCTGAGAGCTGAGCTGCCCCTGCCCGTGTTCCTGGCACACGAATGCCGTGGATATTCCTGTCCTGGTGTGGTTCAGAGGGCGCGGCCGATGTGGGAGGCAGGATGTGGGGTGAAGCCGCGTGGGGATGATCCCAGGTGGGATGGAGGAGCCTCTCACCCGGGCTGTGGGGGGCTCGGGGGGCTTCAGATCCTGGGGGCAGATCCAGAATCCTTCAGATTCTGGGGGCAGGATCCAGGGAGCAGCCCCACTAGATGGTGCTGCCGGCTCGCAGCTGCCGCGGGCTCGGGGTCTGCTGGAATTTCCCTGGGAATGGCAGCAGCCGCATTTCTTGGAAAGTCGGCTCCATCCCTGCCGGGTCAGATCCTGCCTCGGGGGGTCCTTCCAGCGGCTCCGTTCCTGCTGGGGCCGTGCCCGGCTGCTCCTGGGGGGCTCCTGGTGCCTGGGGTTGAGCTCTGGAGCTGCCGGGCAGGGCACAGCCAGGGGCTCTTGCAGCTGATCCAGCCCCATCCATGAGACCAGAGCACCTGATCCATGCGGAGCCATCGGCTCGTGTCCGGTGGGATGTGGCTGCCGGGAGGGGCTGGCTCGTGTGTCGGCTCTGATGTGGCTGGGGTGGGGGCAGAGGTGCCCAAAACCCCCCCGGGCAGGGAAAGGTTGGCTGGGCATTCCCAACCCCACCAGTGCAGGGACACAGCCGGGAGGCCAAGCCCGGAGGGTCTCGGAGAGGCTGGAATTCAGAGCCCATCCCTAGGGATAAGGAGCTGGTCGACCACCCCGGGGTGCTGTGGTGGTGACAAACAGCCCCTGGGCGGGTGTCCCGCGGGCACGGGGCCGGCCGTGCTCCGGCACCGGGAATTGCCATCCCGGCCTGGCAGCGGCCGCCTCCGGAGCTGTGCCAGGAGCCGGCACGGGGCCGTTAGTCACGCTCGGCTCAGCTGCGGGAGGGGGCGGCTGGATGCTCCTGGCACCGCCCGTTGTTGTGTTGGATGCCTCGTTTGCCGGCCGGGGTGGCTGTGCCGGGGGGGGTCCCACCCCCAGCCCCCGCAAAGGGGGTGTCTGGGGTGGGGTTGGGGCTCCACAGCGTCTCCAACCCGTGGGAAAAGCATCCCCCCAGGAGCAGAGGGCAGCCTGGTGGTGGGAGTCCATNCCCCCCCGGGCAGGGAAAGGTTGGCTGGGCATTCCCAATCCCACCAGTGCAGGGACACAGCCGGGAGGCCAAGCCCGGAGGGTCTCGGAGAGGCTGGAATTCAGAGCCCATCCCNCGGGGTGGCTGTGCCGGGGGGGGTCCCACCCCCAGCCCCCGCAAAGGGGGTGTCTGGGGTGGGGTTGGGGCTCCACAGCGTCTCCAACCCGTGGGAAAAGCATCCCCCCAGGAGCAGAGGGCAGCCTGGTGGTGGGAGTCCATCCTTGGGGCAGCTGTCCCCTCTGGAGGGGTGGGAATCCAGCCCTGGGTGGTGCCGTGGAGCAGAGGGGACCCTGCTCTGGGTCCTGGAGCAGAGTGAGCAGGATTGTCCCCAGTTCTGGGCACAGCCCCTCGCTCTGCCAGTCCCCCTGGTCTGGGACCACTCCTGGCTCTGCTCTGGTGCCATTTGGCTGCCGTGGCCTGGCAGTGGGAGCCCCCAAACACAGCAAACACCACATCCTGCTTTTCGGGGAGGAGACCTGGAATTTCTTTGCCTTTCAGTCCAAACCTGCCCTGTGCAGGCCGGTGCCAATCCGGGTGTTGGGGGCCGGCGCCGCAGCCCCCCCGGCACCGTTGGCAGTGTCACTTTTGGGTCGTGGGGGTTGTTTTTTTTGTTTCCCTTCCCCGGAATTGTAAGTGACAGGGAAAATCAGGACAAATGCCCACACGCCTCCGAGGGCCAGAGCTGCACCCGCAGCTGGGCACGTGCCCGGCTCCCCCCGGGGGCTCCGTGAGGCCACATCCCTCCTCCCAGAGGGGCCTGAGCCCCCGGGATGGGCACGGAGCGGGTGGGCAGGGGTTGCTCTGGCGCTGGAGCCGCCTCCGTGCTCGGCACGACGGTGCTCGTGTGCAGCGGCAGGGCTGACGTAGGAGCTGCTGGAGAGGGGAGGAGGAGGAGGAGGAGGAAGAGGAGGAAGATCCCAACCTGCCTGTGCACCGTGGATCGACCGCGGCAGATCAGCTCCAGCTAATTTTGGCTCCCGCTGCCGTCGGCGGCCGGCGCTGGGAGCGCAGGGGTGGAACCAAGGCTTGGCCTCGATTGTGGGTTTGGTGCCTGCGAGTGGCAAGGAGAAAAGCAGAGGCATGAAAACGTTGAAGGGGCTGGAGGCTTTCTCCTGAAATCCCTACGTCAGCTTGTCTTGGAGCACGCGGGGATTTGGGACAGCGCTGCGGAGAGTGGAATACATTAGGCTGAGAGCCAGGCTCTGCCAGNCTCGGGCTCCGGGGGGGCTCCTGGGCAGCCCCTCGGCCGCATCCGGGCCCCGCATCCCGTCCCGCCGCCCTCGGGGTGGGCCGTGCCCGCCTCCCTTTGTCTTTGTCCCTTTGCTCGCAGCCGAGTCACCGCGGAGCTCGGGGGGATCTGGCAGAGCCCGGGAGCTGCTCCCGAGCTGGGCCGAGCCCCAGACCTGCCCAAGCCCCTCAAGGGCGGGTTTTGGGGGCGGGGGGGGGCAGCACTCGCCCCTTTCCCAGAGCTGGGCAGCAGCTCCCAAAGTGCCACCGTCCCTGTTGTCCGTAGTCAGGGGGAAGGGGGCCACCCCTGGCCTTGGGGATGCTCCCTGTGCATCCCAGAGGATGTTCCCCCAGGAAAGGGATGCTCATCCCGAGCCCATCCTGGGTCCTTGTCTGTGCCATTCCCTGCCTTGGACACCCCAAATTGGGTTTTTTTTGTGTCCTGGCACTGATACCAGCCCTCCTGCCCTCCGTGCCCCCCCCCGAGGTGGAAAATTGGAAACTTTTTTGGGATCAGCTCTTGCAGGAAGAAAAAAAAAAAGTCTTCCATGATGAATATGGATGAGGCACCACTGTGACCTTCTTTCCGCAGGGAGCAGTGGTGGGATGGGGGTGTCCAGCCTGGCTGGGGTTTGGCAGTGGGGGCTGCAGCCCCCCTTTCCACAGGAGCCTCCCCTCCCTGCTCCCAGTATGGGTGAGGGCCGTGTCCCTCGGGATTTGGGAAGCAGTGCTGGAATGTGTCAGCTCTGCAAGAAACAGCTGCAGAGGTTTTAAAAAATAATCCTTCCAATCCCTTTATCAAAGGCCTTTTGGAGGCAGGTGAAGCCACAATAAATATTGGATAAAGGAAGCTGGACGCAGTGGGCTGGGAAAGCGTGGGAAGACAAATGGCACAGCCCTGTTGGTGGCCACTGTCACCGCGTCACCCCCTGCCCACAGTGTCCCCAGGGAGGGTGGCAGGGCACCTCCTGCCCTCCCTGTGGCTCCTGCCTGGAGGAGGGGGGACACCCGGGGGTCTCCTTCAGCTCCTGCTGCCACCCTGCTCTGTCCTGCCTGTCCCCTGGGTGCCCTGGCTGCTGTGTCCCATTTCCTCCAGCATTCCATGTCCAGTTTTACCCATTGCAACTGGGTCAGAGCCCTGCAGAGACCCGAGGGGGCCCTCTCAGGTCCTGCTGCCACCTTGCTGTGTCCTGCCTGGGACTGGCATCCCCTGAGTGCCCTGGCTTCTGCATCCCTCGTCCTGCAGCATCCCATGTCCTCCTGCATCCCATGTCCTCAGAGACCCATCGCATCCAGGTCATCCCGGCGAAGGGTCCTGTGAGTTCATCCCGCCGGGAAGGAAACGCTGGGGGCCGGAGGGGCCGGGCCAGTCCCCGCTGTTCCCACAGGGATGCGGGGCCGTGCCCGAGGCCGGGATGCCGGGAGCTGCCGGCTGCCGCCTCCTGCCGGAGCACAAATGAGATGTGACCGCGGCTCCGTGTGCTGCCTGTGCAGTGTAGTGTGGGATTTGCCCCCGGATCCCACCCCCAGCATCCCTGGCCGTGGCTGCTCAGCTTCACATTCGCTTCTGCCGAGTCTTGGGTGAGGAAGGGAGAGGGGCCGGGTCCCTCCTCGCAGCGCCGGGGATGCCCTGGAGCATGAGATGTGATTACTGCACTTGGCAGGAGAACGGCTTTGGGCTCCTTGTGCCGAGGAAAAGGGAAGGCTGTGGGTGCCGGGAGGGGCTGGGGCCGTGGCAGGGCCGTCCCCGGGGGTTGCTGTGCCCTGGTGATCCGCAGTGTCTGCTCCGATCTGAATTCCTTTAATCCTGTTTTCCCCCTGGCAAAGCACGTGGGGAGGGGCTGATGTGCTCGTTGGGGCAAAACGTGCTGGAGTGGAGCCTGTGCCAGACTCTGGAGGGTGTGGGATCACCATGGATAACAGGAACGGGAGCCCTGGTGTGGCTGGGGGGACTGGGGTTGTGCTGGGACAGGGCAGGGAAGGGGTTGTGTCCTGCCAGTGGGAATCTCTGGGCGCTTTGTCCTGCTCTGCCAGTGGCTCCACTCAGCCAGGCTGGACAGCAGTGGATAATGGAAATTGGGAGGATTAAACCAGTATGTCCTGAGTTCCACTGCTTCCTCCTGCCTGCCTTGGCCTCCTTGGCTCTGCAGCCAGGCTGGGAGAGCTGGGAATGGTCACCTGGAGAGGGGAAAGATCCAGGGAGAGCTTGGAGCCCCTGGCAGAGCCTCAAGGGGCTCCAGGAGAGCTGGAGAGGGACTTGGGCCAAGGGCTGGAGGGACAGGACACAGGGAATGGCTTCCCACTGCCAGAGGGATCTTGGGAAGGAATTCCTGGCTGGGAGGCTGGGGAGGGGCTGGGATGGATTTCCCAGAGAAGCTGTGGGTGCGCCTGGATCCCTGGAAGTGTCCAAGGACAGGTTGGAGCCCCCTGGGACAGTGGGAGGTGTCCCTGTCCATGGCAGGGGTGGCACTGGATGGGCTTTAAGGTCCTTCCCACCCACTCCATGATTTTATGATCCTGGTTATTTGCTCCCTGACTGTGTGGAGCCCCCTGAGCCAGGCCATGGAGTGGAAGGGTCCCCACCACGGGCTGTGCTCTCTCCCTCCTCCACGTGTGTCACCCTTTGTTTGGTATCGAGCCAGTTGTCCCGTTCCCTCTTGTTCTGCTCCTGGAACGAAACCTGGCACTGGGCACACACTGGTGACGTGCTGGTGTGACAGTGTCACCCTGCAGGGACCTGGCAGTGCTGAGCTCCGAGGGGAGCACCACGGCAGTGCCAGGGAGCCACATCCCCTGCAGTGACCCCTGGGCACCCGGGTCTGGCAGGGTCCGTGCCAGGGGTCACTCGGGTGCCAGAGCCGGTGTCAGGGCAGCCCCTGGCTCTGGCTGTGCCCGGGGTGCCCACGCTCACCACGGCCCCTCTCTGTCCCCAGGTGATGCAGGTGCTCAACGCCGACGCCATCGTGGTGAAGCTGAACTCTGGGGACCACAAAACCATCCACCTGTCCAGCATCCGACCCCCGCGGCTGGAGGGGGACAGCGCACAGGTGACACCCGTGGGGACGTGTGGGGCACGGGGAGGGGCTGTGCATCCGTGACCCTCCCTGGATGGAGACCCCTGGCCGTGTGAGCCCCCCCAGCCCAGCACCCCCTTTCTGTGGCCAGGGGAGCCCCATCTCTGGGGTGCAGGAGGGCTGGGGGTGGGTTTGAACACCCACCCCTGCCTCAGTTTCCCCCTCTCGTGGGGTGCTCTGTGCTCTGGGGGGTGGGAGAGCCCTGGGATGCTCCTTGGGGATGTGCTGATGGATGAGGGACCTGTCCCTCCTGCCCTGTGTCACCGGGGCAGACACAGGAGGCTGCAGGGCTCCAGGAGGTGATGCCAAGGGTGTGAATCCCTTGGTTTTCCTTTCCCTGCTGCACCATTCAGGGAGGGGCTTGGCTGTGGCCCCCCGAGTGTCTCCCTTTCGCCGTGGGGCTGGTTTGGGTCTGGGAGCAATTCCCACCTCCCAGAGGAGGAAGGGGCTCCTCTGCCCTTGGCTGGAAGGGACTCTGGGGCTGACTGGTGGTGACCTGCAGTGTGAGGATCCGAGGAATTCTCTGAGGGCTCGGAATTGTTTGGAAAGGGCTGCATTGTTCCTGCACAGTCTGGGCTCTGCTGTGCTTGGTTGGACCCGGAGCCGCCGCTCGTGACATGAAAGCACCAGGATAAGCTCGGCCTGGACACGCTGAGTGTCCTTGACCCTTCTCAGAGCTCCTGGGCCAGGAGCTGGGATGTGCCTCTGATCCCTGTGCCACACGCTGAGTCCCCTTGACAGCTCCTGGGCTGTGCCAGGAGCCTGGATGAGGGTTTGATTGATCCCTGTGCCACACGCTGAGTCCCCCTGACCCTGCTCAGAGTTCCTGGGCTGTGGGTTTGATCCCTGTGTCATTCTCTGAGTGCCCCTGACCCTGCTCAGAGCTCCTGGGCTGTGCCAGGACCTGGGCTGTGGGTTTGATCCCTGTGTCATTCTCTGAGTCCCCCTGACCCTGCTCAGAGCTCCTGGGCTGTGGGTTTGATCCCTGTGTCCCTCTCTAGGATGGCCGGTACCTGTGGACAGTGGTGTGGGCACAGGGAGCAGGCACTGCCTGTGACAGCTGACCCCAGGCCATGCAGGGGCTCCTCAGGGCAGGGATTCATCTCTGGGCTCTGCTTTCCCTGTGTCACTCCTTCCCCCCCGTGGCCGAGGCACTCAGAGCTGTGGGACCTGGCCCCACACCCGCCTTGTTCCTGGCACAACCCTCCTCCAGCACCTCTGGAGATGCTGGGAAGGCTCCTGCCCACATACTCGAGGGGGGCTCGTGCCAGGCTTGTGCCAAACCCGCCTTTTCCAGGGCTCTTTCCCATCCCAAACGTGGCTCGGGCAGGCCTGGCCACACGGATGGGCTCCCGGGGTGACCCTGGGTTGCCGTGGGAACAGGGATTTGGAGATCCCTCCCTCCCTCCGAGGATGCCTCCTTGTTTTGTCCACGCCGAATTAGGAATAACCTCCCGGATCGGCCCCTTCCCGCTGT
>WEIV01025296.1:36517-55108 GCA_013390005.1 Calyptomena viridis | reverse complement strand
CCCAGCATCCCAGTGTCACATCCCAGCACCAAAATGTCACCCCCCAGCACTCGGATGTTGCTGGATTGCAGCCCCTTCCCTGCTCTGCACCGGTCTGTCCGTAGCTGCCCCTATGGAATGGGATTGGCATTTGGAATGTGGTGCCCCTTTAGGGCACCCCCAGGGTGCCAGGCCCCGGTGGGGTGGAATTCCTGGTCCTCACTGTCTGTGGTGCTGCAGGGGAGGGATGAGATGAGCTGCCCATCCTGGGTCCTTGTCTGTCATTCCCTGCCTCGGACACCCCAGATGGGGGGGTTTCCTGTCCTGGCACTGGTACCAGCCCTCCTCTTTGGTGTCCCCATTGAACCCCCTTTGTTTCCCTCAGGGTTTTATCCCTCTGTAGATCCGTCGTGTTTCCATCCTCAGCGCTCCTTCTGTAGGTATTAATTACCTGGGGGTGCAATTAGGGGCGTGTTTACCCCTCCCCTTCCACATCAGTGGTGGAAAAATAATGAGAAAACATCAAAAACCTCAATATGGTGTCACAAAAGGCCTTGGCAGGGTTCTGCATGGGGGGGTCAGTGTGGGGGACCCCGGGCCTGGCTGGTGCTCCAGGGGTGGAGTTTATGGGTCACGTGTGTCATGTGTGAGCACAGTATGTCATATGTGTCATATGTAGGCATTGATGTACGTGGCACAGGTATGTCTGAGCACACAGAAAACGTGTGAGCAAGGGCATGAGCAGATATCTCATATACAAACATAAATAGCCATAATTTTTAATTATTTATAGAATACCCGTGTTTGTACAACCTGTAGTACAAAATACATGATATACAGTGTTTAAGGTGTACAGTCAGGGCTGATTGCAGGCTCTTCTGGAGGGTTTTACCCACCATCCCACCCTGTGGCCTGGCAGCTCCGTGGCCACGTGCCGGGCCCGGCTCCATTCCCGACACATCCCCCGTATCCGGCAGCAGCACCAGGATATCGCAGCTCCATCAGGGAACTCCATCCCACCCCACCGAGTGATAATTGGTCCCACGGCACCCGATGGAGGAGATGGGAAGTGACAGACTGAGAACTGAGTGTAATGAAATCCTGCAGCCTTTCATGAATCCCGGGAGCAGGAGCCGGTGACGTCCCGGTGCCCGGCTCTGCCGAGGAGCACCCGGATCTCCCAGGCTGTGCCTGGGGCTCTGCTGGGGGGGAACGGCCGGAGACCCTCCCTGGGGTGTGTGGAACCCCTCGATGGGATGGGGGAACTTCTCACCAGGAGGGATGGAACCAAGATCTGGGATGGATGGAACTGATATCTGGGATGGCTGGACTGATATCTGGAATGGCTGGAACCAATATCTGGGATGTCTGGAACCAATATCTGGGATGGAACCGATATCTGGGATGGCTGGAACCCTTAATGGGATGGCTGGAACAAATATCTGGGATGGCTGGAACTGATATCTGGGATGGAACCAATATCTGGGATGGCTGGAACTGATACCTGGGATGGAACCAATATCTGGGATGGAACCAATATCTGGGATGGCTGGAACTGATATCTGGGATGGAACCAATATCTGGGATGGCTGGAACTGATACCTGGGATGGAACCGATATCTGGGATGGCTGGAACCCCTCACTGGGATGGCTGGAACCCCTCACTGGGATGGCTGGAGACCCCTGCCAGGATGTGACCCACATCTGGGGCTGGGAGCATGGGATGCTCTGATCTTTGGGATGATCCAGGTGCCTCCAGGCTCAGGGAAGCCCTTTCCATGGCTGCATCCCACACCGCTGCGCCCTGATCCCCGTGTTGGGATCTGGGATCCATCCACCCACTGTGCTGGTGGATCCAGCCCTGCTGGGGCAATTTTCCTGGCATTGGATCCATCCAGAGGTGGAGCTGAGCCCTGTCTGGTGTCACTGTGGGATGGGAGGAAGAGCCAACCCCCAGGAGGATGGAGAAGAGTGGCTTGGACCTGTTGGATCCACCTTGGAACTCTCCTGGGTGCTGGTGCCACCGCCATTCCCAAAGTTTGGGATATTTCCGCTTCCTTTTCAAGGAGCAGCTCCCTCCCTGGGCAGCCAGCTCCCAGACTCCGTCACTGTTTGCAGGATTGATGCAATTGCAGCACAAATCTGCTCCAATCCCCCAATTTATCTAAATTGATATCTTAATTGGTAATTCTCTTGGAGAGGGGGAGTCAAGCACACGGATCCTCATTAAAAGGGAAAAAACAGGGAAAAAAAGCAGCCTGCTGGTGGCGGAGTGGGAGCCGTGAAGGCTGGAGGTGGGGCAGTGTCCCCCCGGCTGGAGCAGGGACGTGGTGGCTGCTGAGGGGTTTGGTGGCACCGGGAGCTGGGGGGAGGAGGTGGGGATGGGATGGGGAGCAGAGATATCCCGGCGCCTTTCCCGGCGGTGCCGCCGCTCCGGGACTCACCGGTCCCGGCTCCCGCCTGTGCCGGGGAGATAAGGTTGGCATTGGCGGCGTGGGATTCCTTCAGGGATTGTTGGATGGCCCTGGGACACCTTCCAGACGTGTTTTCCACGGACACAAGGCTGAGGGTGTGTGGTTGTCCGTGTTTGTCCTGGATGGCGGCTCATTCCCGTCCCCTTGCTCCGGGAAGGGATCGTGGGCACCGTTGGTGCTTCCAGCCCCCTCTGGCTGCGCCTGCTCCGGCTGCTGGGGCGGTGGGAGCGCGTTTGGCACCACGGGCGCTCGTGGCAGAGCTGACATGAGCTGTCACCACACAGGGCAGGGAAAAGCTGGAGGCACTGGGAAGCTGGAAGTGGCTTCAGAGAGAGGAAGAACAGATGGATTTGGGCTTGGATGTATTTTTTCCCAGCCCTCATATGAGCTTGCGTGCGGGTTCCTGAGCTTTCTGATGTGATTCCAAAGGCAGGGAGCTGCTGGCTCCCACCGGGCTGTGAGCAGAGGAGGGATCATCCAGCCCCCGCCAGGCTCTGGAGAGGGGGAGCAGCACCACGAGGGTCCTCCCAGACGGGGAGCAGGGCAGGGATGGGGTCCCAAAGCTCCTGGTGTGCTCAGCATCCCGCCTGGAATGCTCTCCTGCCATGGGACAGGGGGATCCAGGCCATGCCTGTGTCCCTGTGTCCCTGTGTCCGTGTCCTGCCGCAGGGACCAAGGACACACCAAGGTCGGTTCCAGGGCTCCCGGAGCTGCCGGGGGTTCCTCCCTGACAAGGATTTCTGCCTGGAATGCCGTGGCTGACCTGTGTTCCAGGAGGGTGTGGGATGGACGGCAGCCCCTGGCAGCTCTGCCCCCACTCCCCATCCTGCCACACTCCAGCAGATTTCGGGAAGAGCCGTATTTGACCCAAACCCCAGCAAGCACCGGGGCTTTCTCGGCCCCTTTCCCTGTCACTTGCTGACTGCCAGGATATTTATGTGGCACTGGAAGCTCTTGGTACAAAGGACCTGCCTGGCACACTGCCAGCCAGAGCCGGAGCTGCCTGGGGCTGCTCAGCAAGGAAAGGCAGGGAACGACCTTGAGGTCAAGGGCAGCCCGGCCCCTCGAGCTCCTGGTGTTGAGGCTGTTTGAGTTGGATTTATAACCTCACGTTCTGGGAATGGAGCTGGTCAGGAAAGATCCCATCCCCCCCGTTTTTAGCAGTCCCAACCCCTCCATCCCTGGAAATGAGCTGCTCCATCCCTGGAAATGAGCTGCTCCATCCCTGGAATTGAGCTGTGCCAGCCCGAGGTGCCGGGGGCAGAGCCCGGGGTGCCGTGGGTGCCTCGTCCCGCTCCGAGGGCGCCCTGTGAGGCTCAGCAGATGGTTTGCAGGTGTCCCCGGGAGCCTCCCCCAGGCAGCTGGATTTTGGGAAGCTGCACGGCTTGGCAGCAGTTGGATGGGAGCTGTGAGTGCCCACCGGGCTCTTCTGGCACCCTCGGGAGCGCGGGCGATGCCACAGCCCCTGCCAGCAGAGCTGGTGGGAATTCAGAGGAGGCTGCTGGGAGAAGGAGTGTTATCCGGGGAGGAAGTGCTGGGTTTGCTCTGCAAAACCCCCTGGAGCGTTTTGGGTGCTGGCAAAAATCCCAGGGGTTACGGTGCCGGTGCTGTGGCTGCCCCTGGATCCCTGGAAGTGTCCAAGGCTGGGTTGGAATGGCCTGGGCTGGTGGAAGGTGTCCCTGCCTGTGGCAGGGGTGGCACTGCACGATCCTTAAGGTCCCACACCCAAACCATTTGTGATTATTGATCCTTTGGTGGGTGGGTGAAGGCAGTGAGCCCCAGAGGAGCCGGGGGGTTGCCCAGCTCAGCCCAGATCTCCACCTTGTTGTCACTGTCCCCACGGGCACCACGAGCACAGTCCCTGCTGCAGCAGCAGGTTGTTCCCAGCCCGTCCGGATCCCTGTTGAATCCCGGGGTTGAATCCAAGGCCACGTGGCCGGGATGAGCCGAGGCAGCGCCGGGAGCAGCGGCGGGGTCTGCGCGGAGCAGCTCGTGTGTCCCTGTTTGTGCGGCAGGGTTTGTACTACACAAATTGCTCCTCACTCAACGAGCATGAAAGATTAACGAGGAACAATCGCATGAACTCATCAGTGCCTGCTCTCCGCTAAATTACAGCTACAAGGATCGTGGCAGCTCAGCCATGGGTCGTGTAACGGAACTGATTGCGGCACGGGGCCGCCGGAGCTGGGGGTGCTCCATCCCCGATGGATCCGGGGTGTTGGAGGAGCAGGGGCACCGGAGTTCCCGGATCAATATTTAATGGGGCTGCCATCGGTGCCAGGGAGGAGACGTGCAGTCAGCGTGTTCCTGCAGCCTGGATTGTGCCCTCAGGGCAGCATGTGCTGCGCCCGGAAAAGTGATTTGCTTGCATCTCCCGGCTGCCGTTCTCCCAAAGTCATTCCAGCCTGGAAAAGCAGCCGGCTGGTGTTTCATCCCTGAGCCTGGATTGCGGCAGCGCAGCTCCCGGCAGCGCGGGGTGCTAAATTCTGGGATGGGGGGGGTCTGGGGGGACCCAGACCTCTGGGGAAGTAGCTCTGCTTTTCTCTGGAGCGTTTTCCTGCTCCGACTGTGAGCAAATGTCCAAACACTGGCACAGCCGGAGCGCGGCTCCCGGGGGATCTGTCAGGGCCAGGTACAAGGCCTGATCCGGGCTGGATTAATTTGCGAGCTGGCACGGTTGGGTTCCTGTATGGATTACAGCTGCTGGCATCCCAGGAAATTGCTCATGGCTCAGAGAGCAGGAGCTCAGCAGTGAAAGAAGGCCAGACTCCAGCCCGGAGCGGTGGAGCAGCCGCGGCAGCAGCGCCGAGGAGCAGAAGCCAGGCTGGTGCTGGACCAGCCGGCGGCCCCGGGGCCGGTGTGGGGAGCCGGGCAGGAGTTTGCCAGCAATTATGGAGCAGCTTTTCCACGAGGCAGCAGCTCCAGGGATGGCACCAGGCCCCGGGGCCGTGTCGCCTGGAGGAAGCCCCGCTCAGCCCATCTGCTCCTGTGTGGAGCAGCCTCTGGAATGCTGGGTCTGATGGCTGCCGTGGAAGGAATGATCCCCGGAGATCAGCCTGTGCTCAAGTACTTCCCCAGCAACTCCCAGCTAAGTGTTTTCATTCCTCTGACCCAGCAGAAGCGCCTGGTGTTCCGACACTGGTGCTTTGGGGAAGATCCAGGCACCTGCCAGCTCGCATTCCGGAGGATGGATGCGGAGTCACGGAGCTCCGGTGTGCTCCTGGAGCTGCTCCAGAGGTTTGGGCCCTGCCTGCAGCCCGGGGGCAGCGGAGCAGGCAGGGGCAGCGGAGCAGGCAGGGGCAGTGGAAGAGGCAGGGGCAGCAGAGCAGGCAGGGGCAGCAGAGCAGGCAGGGGCAGCAGAGCAGGCAGGAGCAGCCCTGCCTGTTTCTCACTCGGCTGCAGGAGTGTGAAAACGCTGACGGGAGGTTGGAGCTCTGACCTCCTGATCTCCTCGGGAGCTGCTGCGAATCCTCGGCTGACGGGAAAATTGCTCTAAATTGAGAGGAGCCTCCATCCTGCCCCGGTGCTGAGCTCTGTGTGAACTCTGTGCTCCCTCGTGCCCCAGGGAACCGAGCCCCTCATTTTGGGGGTTGAGAAACCTCTGCAAAGGCTTCATTTGCTTCTCTCAGCGCTTCTCCATCTGGGATTGGAGCCAGAGCTGGCCCTGCCCGCAGAGCTCTTCTCGGGGCTGGAGTTCAGCGCCTGGCATGGCCTGGGCAGTGCCTGGCATCACCCCACATCCTGCCCTGTGACCAGTGGGACCACCCTGGGGTGCCCCAGGGGACACTGGAGGCGGGGCAGGGGCACACGGTGGCATCACCCGGCTGATGGGGTCCCCCTGCAGCTCCCAGGGGGTGAAGGGACAGGAGTAGCTCCATCCCCACATGGACAGGACCGGGGGCTCTGGCACTGAGAGCCCCGTGCTCAGGTCCTGGCCCTGCTGCCTCCCTCCTCCTCCTCCTCCTCCTCACAGCCAGGGTTCCACTCTTGTCCCTCCTCCAGCCGGGAGTGTTCCCAAGGCATCCATCCCTCTCCCCAGCACAGGAGCTCGGAGCTCCCCCCGCGCTGCTCGGGTGTTCCAGCCTGTGAACACCCCCTGTCACGCCCCCTCCCCACACCTCTGCCGGCGCCGCTGCTCCCGGCAGTCATGAATATTCCCCCTGCCATTAGCACCGGCTGGATTTAGGGATTTAGTCGCCAGACGTTTGGAGACGTGCGGCAGGGATGGGGTGGCAGGGATGGGGTGGGTACCAGACTGCAGGGATGTGGTGATTACCAGACTGCAGGGGTGTGGTGGCAGGGATGTGGTGGGCACCAGGCTGCAGGGATGGAGTAGCAGGGATGTGGTACCAGGCTGCAGAGATGGGNAGGGATGTGGTGATTACCAGACTGCAGGGGTGTGGTGGCAGAGATGTGGTACCAGGCTGCAGGGATGGAGTAGCAGGGATGTGGTACCAGGCTGCAGAGATGGGGTAGCAGGCTGTAGGGATGTGGTACCAGGCTGCAGGGATGGGGTAGCAGGGATGTGATGGGTACCAGGCTCCAGGGATGGAGTAGCAGGCTGCAGGGATGTGATACCAGACTGCAGGGATGTGGTGGGTACCAGGCTGCAGGGATGGAGTAGCAGGCTGTAGGGATGTGGTACCAGGCTGCAGGGATGGGGTGGGTACCAGGCTGCAGGGATGGGGAACATCCCTCACTGGCACCCACAGCCCACGTAGCTCCTTCCCCCAGCACGTGTTCCTGGACTTTGGTGGCACCAGCCATCCATGGAGACACTGAGGACTCTGTGCTCCTGTCCCCATGCCCTGGAGCAAAGGGGACAAAAAGTGTCACCCCAGCACGGGGCTCCTGTGGTGCAGCCCCCAGCCCACCCTCACCCCAGGCACCAGTGCCTGGGTGTGACAGCAGTGCCCGGGGTTGTCACCACCCCGACATGTTGTATGTGACCAGCTCCTCCCTCAGCACCTCCCAAAATCCCTGGTGTGAGGGGGAAAGCCCTGGGGATCCTTGGAATCAACTTTCCATGGAGGAGCTGCCCTGGATCTGCAGGGCTTGGTGGTGGGGAAGGGCTGGTCTCTTCTGGCACAGGGGCCTGGGTGTCACCTGTGGGTGTGCTGGAAGTGACCTGGCCTGTGCCATGGATCCTGCCTGTGCCATGGATCCTGCCTGTGCCATGGATCCATCTTGCCTGTGCCACGGATCCATCCTGCCAGTGCCATGGATCCATCCTGTGCCATGGATCCTGCCTGTGCCATGGATCCATCCTGCCTGTGGCATGGATCCTGCCTGTGGCATGGATCCTGCCTGTGCCATGGATCCATCCTGCCTGTGCCATGGATCCATCCTGCCTGTGCCATGGATCCTGCCTGTGCCATGGATCCATCCTGCCTTTGCCAGGACTCAGTGGCACAAAGCCGTTTCCCTGCCTGTTTTCCCTGCCTGTGGGCAGGGTGGGGGGTGACGGTGACGGCGCCAGGGACAGCTCGGGGTGTCCCCTCTGCCAGGCCCCGCCGAGGGGACGGCAGCTCCCTCCTTGGCAGCTCTGTCCCTCTGTCCCTCTGTCCCTGCCGGCCGTGCTGTCCTAGTTTTCTCCGGCTGTTGTTGTCCCTCCGTCACGTGCGGGGCGGGCATGGAGCGCTCCAGTGCCACTCCAGTGCCACTCCAGCTCCCGGGCTGGCTCCGGGCTGGGCTCGGGGCTGCTCCCAAATTCCGCCGCTCAGAATTCCTCCCAGAATTCCTCCCTCGACCCCGCGCCGGGTCCCGGTGCCCTGCGGGGCCGTGCAGGATTCCCGGGGATTAAATCCCCCGGGAGCAGGGACAGGAGGGGCTCTGAGCGTGTCCCCTCCCGTGTGACCCCGAAAGCGGGGCAGGGATGTGCACGGAGCCACAGCCCTGTCCCACACCCCTCAGGGTTTGCAGTTATCCTCGGAAAGTCGGGATAATGCGGAGGGGAGGAAGGTGCAGAGGCTCTTCCCTTGGAACGGCCAAATTTCCCGAGGCGGGAGCGTGGCCGCATCTGAGCACAGCCCGTCCCTGTCCCCGTCCCCTCGGTGACGGTTTTAGGAGGCAGAAGCGTCTCCCGGTGCCGCAGTGTCCGGATCATCCCCGTTCTGGGATGTGACCCCATTTTCAGGCTCCTCGGGAGCAGATCGGCCAAAACGCTGCTGGAGACTCAAACCCACGTGGGCCCCGCTCGGTGCCACATCCCGACCCTGATCCAGCCGGATTCCAGGCCGAGCCTCCCGGTGTCACTCCCGGGGGTGGGATCCCAGCCTGGAGCCCCGGGATTGGCGCTGCCAGCGGGGGCAGGCGGCTCCTGGGGGCTCGGGGGGCTCCGGGACACGTGGGCAGAGCAGGGAATCCCAGGTATCCATGGACTGCCTGGATCCGGGCATCTCCCAACTGGTGGGGTGTGTCTGGGATGCAGCACCCCAATTCCAGGTGCCCAGTTTGGGGTGCCCTGGATGCAGCACCCCAATTCCAGGTTCCCAGTTTGGGGTGCCCAGTTTGGGGTGCCCTGGATGCAGCATCCCAATTCCAGGTTCCCAGTTTGGGGTGCCCTGGATGCAGCACCCCAATTCCAGGTGCCCAGTTTGGGGGGCCCAGGATGCAACACCCCAGTTTGGGGTGCCCAGTTTGTGGTGCCCTGGATGCAGCAACCCAATTCCAGGTGCCCAGTATGGACTCCCAGGAATGCAGCACCCCAATTCCAGTTTCCCAGTTTGGGGTGCCCTGGATGCAGCACCCCAGCTCCAGGTGCCCAGTTTGGGGGGCCCTGGGTGCAGCCCCCCAATTCCAGGTGCCCAGTATGGAGTCCCAGGAATGCAGCACCCCAATTCCAGTTTCCCAGTGTGGGGGGCCCTGGATGCAGCACCCCAGCTCCAGGTGCCCAGTTTGGGGGGCCCTGGGTGCAGCCCCCCAATTCCAGGTGCCCAGTATGGAGTCCCAGGAATGCAGCACCCCAATTCCAGTTTCCCAGTGTGGGGGGCCCTGGATGCAGCACCCCAGCTCCAGGTGCCCAGTTTGGGGGGCCCTGGGTGCAGCCCCCCAATTCCAGGTGCCCAGTATGGAGTCCCAGGAATGCAGCACCCCAATTCCAGTTTCCCAGTGTGGGGGGCCCTGGATGCAGCACCCCAATTTCAGGTGCCCGGTTTGGGGGGCCCAGTTTGGGGTGCCCTGGATGCAGCACCCCAATTCCAGGTGCCCGGTTTGGGGGGCCCTGGATGCAGCACCCCAATTCCAGGTGCCCAGTTTGGGGTGCCCTGGATGCAGCACCCCAATTCCAGGTGCCCGGTTTGGGGGGCCCTGGATGCAGCACCCCAATTCCAGGTGCCCAGTTTGGGGTGCCCTGGATGCAGCACCCCAATTCCAGGTGCCCGGTTTGGGGGGCCCTGGATGCAGCACCCCAATTCCAGGTGCCCAGTTTGGGGTGCCCTGGATGCAGCACCCCAATTCCAGGTGCCCGGTTTGGGGGGCCCTGGATGCAGCACCCCAATTCCAGGTGCCCAGTTTGGGGTGCCCTGGATGCAGCACCCCAATTCCAGGTGCCCGGTTTGGGGGGCCCTGGATGCAGCACCCCAATTCCAGGTGCCCAGTTTGGGGGGCCCTGGATGCAGCACCTCAGCTCCAGGTGCCCAGTTTGGGGTGCTCTGGATGCAGCACCCCAGTTTGGGGGGCCCAGTTTGGGGGGCCCAGGATGCAACACCCCAGTTTGGGGTGCCCAGTTTGTGGTGCCCTGGATGCAGCAACCCAATTCCAGGTGCCCAGTATGGACTCCCAGGAATGCAGCACTCCAGTTGTGGGTGCCCAGTGCAGTGTGCCCTGAATGCAGAATCCCAGTTTGGGGTTCCCAGTTTGGGGTGTGTAGAATGCAGTGCCCCAGTTCCAGGTGCCCAGTTTGGGGTGCTCTGGATGCAGCACCCCAGTTTGGGGGGCCCAGTTTGGGGGGCCCAGGATGCAGCACCCCAATTCCAGCTGCCCAGTACGGACTCCCAGGAATGCAGCACTCCAGTTGTGGGTGCCCAGTGCAGTGTGCCCTGAATGCAGAATCCCAGTTTGGGGTTCCCAGTTTGGGGTGTGTAGAATGCAGTGCCCCAGTTCCAGGTGCCCAGTTTGGGGTGTGTGGAATGCAGTGCCCCAGTTCCAGGTGCCCAGTTTGGGGTGTGTGGAATGCAGTGCCCCAGTTCCAGGTGCCCAGTTTGGGTTGTGTAGAATGCAGTGCCCCAGTTCCAGGTGCCCAGTTTGGGGTGCCCAGGGTGCAGTGCCCCCATTCCATGTGCCTGCTGGTGGGCTCTGGGCTCCAGCATCCAATGGATATTCAGCACAAATCCCACTTACTCCCATGACTTCTGCATTTTTTTTGACAAATCATCCCCGAGGGAGACACACGAGCTGTGGGTGGACTAATTCCAGTGGTGGGAAGAGGAATGCTGTGACAGCAAGGCCGTGTCTCCTGTTTATCCATCCCTTCCTGGGAAAGCCTTGGCTGCTCCAGGGATGCTCCAGGGATGCTCCAGGGATGCTCCAGGCCGTGCTGGGGCTGTTGGCTCCCAGTGGGGCACTGGAGCAGCTTTTCCAGGGGTCTCAGTGGTGTGAGACTCATTTGGAGCAGCTTTTCCAGAGCTCCCAGGGCTGCTGGGAGAAGTTGGGCTCGTTTAGCACAGAATTCCAATGTTGGGGAGGGGGACAGAATTAAGGAGGAAAATCCACGAACACCTTGTGAAGTTCAGGGATGTTTCTGGATGTCTCAGGTTCCTCGGTGGTGCTGCTGGTACCTCCTGGCCTGGGGAGGGGCACGAGGGGCTCTGTGCCAAGTGCCAATGGATAGTGAATCCCTATGGATGTGCAGCGCTGTGCTCGGCTGGTTCCCAGATGAATTCCTTGGAAAGGGCACTGCCTTCCCTGCTTCCTCCTAAAAGATGCTTTTAGAGCCATTTTTAGGGCTGGGCTGAGCTGCCAGTGAGGTTAAACCCCCTTGGGACACTCCCTCCAAAGCCCAACTTAAGGAATTGTTCCCCAGTTCAGCCAGGAATGTTAGAATCATGGAAGCATGGAATGGTGTGGGTGTGAAGGGGTGTTCAAACCCATCCAGTGCCACCCTGTGCCATGGGCAGGGACACCTCCCACTATCCCAGGTCTCTCCTGTCCAAGTCTATCCCTGTCCAGCCTGGCCTTGGACACTCCCAGGGATGGGGCATCCACAGCTTCTCTGGGCATTCCCTCTTTAACACCAGCAAAGCACAAACTTCAGTGGCTTTGCCGGTGCTTTTTGATGGATCTTGATGGGTTGAAGCCGAGTTTTTCCTTGGAAAAGCCCTTTCCTTCCCCTTTCCACGGGGAAGGAGGTGATTTGTAGTTGCTGATCCACCCCAGAGGGTCCCGTGTGTGGAACCAGAGCAGGGAATGTTCTCTGTGCTGGTGCTGGGCTGGGAGAGCAGAGATCCTGAGGATGCCTTAATTAGCCTGAGTGATTAATTTAATCAAACAAGGGGCTGAACACATAAGTGGCCGTTGGTCTGAAAGCCTCGCACGTAATTACGAATGATCTTAATCCCGAATTGCCTTAATCCCAAATGATCTTAATTCGGAATTATCTTAATCCCGCTCCGGCACAGCCAGTGCCGGGATCATCTCCTCCATCCCTGGGCTGGGCTGGGCTCAGCAGCCACCCTGGGGTTCCAGGGACGGGGCTCCGGGGAGGGAGGTGGCTGTGTCTGGTGCCATAGGCATGAAATCATGGAATGGTTTGGGTGGGAAGGGCCCTGGCCTGGTGCCCTCCCCAAAAACACCAGTTTCACCCCCACACTCTCTGAGCCACCACTTGGGGGGAGGCCCTGGGAGTGTCCAAGGCCACCTTGGATGGGCCTTGGAGCAGCCTGGGACAGTGGGAGGTGTCCCTGCCCGTGGCAGGGGTGGCACTGGATGAGTTTAAGGTCCTTCCTCCCCAAAGCATTCCGTGATCCATGGCTCTCGGATTTGTAACTTTATTATTTATAGTCTGCTGGTACTTTGTGCTGAAGCAGCGTCTGCAGCGTCACCTTTATCTCTGTGCTGTCACATCCTTCATTCCCAGCCCTTCCCGTGTGTCCTGTGCCATTCCTGTGCCACTGCCCTCCTGTGCTGCCCAGCCCTGTCCCCAGGGGTGCACATGGTGTCACTGGGGTCTCGTGGCTCCACCTTGGGGGTCTCCCAACTGGAACGTTGAAGGCATCGAGCTCCATCCATGGGGATGAGGTGGGTTGGCAGAATTCCAGGGCTGTTTACAGCACTGGGATGCTGGAACAGGGCAGTGCTGGAACAGGGTGGATCGTGCTCATCCCAGGCAGGATCTGGCTCATCCTGAGCAGGGTCTGGCTCATCCTGAGCAGGGTCTGGCTCATCCTGAGCAGGATCTGGCTCATTCCAGGCAGGGTCTGGCTCATCCCGGGCAGGATCTGGCTCATCCTGAGCAGGATCCAGCTCATCCTGGGCAGCATCCATTTCCTCCCAGGCAGGATCCGGCCCATCCCGTGCTGTGGGAAGCAGCTCCCAAGAGGCTGCTCGTTCCGTGTGAGGCACATGCTGACAAGACAAACAACTTTATTAATTTAAGCTGCCTAATGGGCTCGGGAGCAGCTGGGAGGGGAGGGCACGGAGCTGCCTCTGCCCAGGGGGTTCTGCTCCGTAAAACCCCGTCCTTGGGGGTCAGGAGCACATTCCTGGTGTGGAGCCTCCGTGGAATGATGGGCCAGAACCAAACTGGACCTGTGTCCCTGTTTCTGAGGAGTTAGAAGCGCTGGGAATGGTGGGATTTGGGATACGGGTGCTCCTCTCGCAGTTACGATTCCAAAGGGTTTGGTCCTGGCTTGGTTTGGATCCCAAAGAGGGAGTGGGGATGTTTTCCTGCTGCGGGTGGGAGTCACCGGAATTGCACACACAGTTTGTCCCGGGATGCTGCAGCACTGGCTGCTGAGCACGTGGTGGGATGTGCTCCTTCTGTCGGCACATCCCGGCTCTATCCCTCCGGGATACGGAAAGCCGGAGGGGCGGGGCCCGGGACCTGCGGCGGGTCTGGAGCAGCACGTGGAAAGCGCTAATGCAGCCGTGGAATTCCTGCGGAAAATGCTGTCTCCTGCTTCAGCTGCTGCTCCCTCAGGCGAGAGGAGCCGCAAGGTGACCGTGCCCGGCACCGCCTTGTCCTGTGGCACCGGGATGTGCCAGAATCCCCCCCCCACGGTGTCCCGGCATCCCGGGGGGCTGCTGCATCCCTGGGAGTCCCACTGCTCCGGAGCTGGACCCCCGTGTCCCACCTGTGGCAGGGAGTGTTCCTGGAGGGAGGTGGGGAGGATTTTGGGTGAAATCCACCCAACTCGTGCTCTGAAAGAGAATCCCAGCTCCAACAGCTGCTGGTGCATCCCTAGAGGAGGAAAGCCTTTCTTTTCCTCCTTTGGGATCCTGTTAACCGGGAGTAAGGATTCCTTGGGGATTCCTGTGACTCAGGGGGACCCCATTTTTGGGGGACGCCCCGCCACCACTCTGCCACTCCTCCACTGTGTTCCTCATGGGATGGAACACCCCGAGCCCATTGTCCCCATCACCAAGGCCTGCAATTCCCGCCGTTCCTCATGGCTGGGAGTGTCCTGGACACCCCGAGCCCGTTGCAGGTGCCCCCCATCCCCACGGCTCTGGGTCCTGCCACTGTCCCCACGGAAGGGGGGCTGGCAGAGGGAGCAGAGCTGGCAGCACGTGGGCAGAGGTTTGAATCAGGGCCGTTCTGTGCGTGATTAATCGGTGCCTTCGGGCTCGATGGAGATTGATGCTCACCGGGAGGCTCCGGAGCCGTTCCCGGTGCCCTGGGGAGGAGGAGGCCGGAGCGGCAGCGCCGGCAGCACCATCAATAGCGGGGCTGGGCCCTGTCGGCTCTGATGAGGGGGGTGGAGGATGGATACGGGAGGAGACAGGAGCAGACAGCGGCTGGGATGGAACAGCCTGTGCCCCTCCCGGCGGCTCTGCGGGAGGAGGAGGAGGAGAACTCGCTCCGAGCCCCGCGTGGTTCCGTGGGGAGGATGGTGAGGAGGATGGAGCAGAGCCTTGGTGGTGCCACTGGGGCCGGGCTGCTCCCAAAGCCTGGCTGTGCCTGGCCTTGCTGAGCTGGCCCTGGGTGTGCCGAGCTCTTCCAGTGCCAGGGAGCTGCTGCAGGAGAGGCAGGGGAAGAGCTTTGGCAGAGCGAGAAGGACACGGAGGGAGGAAGAGCAGCTGCCGTGGTTGTGTTGGAAGGGAGGAGGGTTGGTCAGCCCTGAGCTCAGCCAGAGCCACCACCCCGTGCTCGGTCCCCAATCCCAGGGGATGGTGTCATTCCCACAGTGCCAGCAGGTGCTGGGTTGTCCCCTCCAGGACTGGTGCCAGTGCCATGCAGGGCCAGGGTGAAGCTCCTGTGAGCTTCCATGTGCCTGGAAAAGTGGAAATGGCATTAAAATGCTCGAATTCCAATGAACGGCTCTGGCAGGAACCTGGTTTGATAGTGAGAAGCTGTGGCTTCCCCTGGATCCCTGGGAGTGTCCAAGGGCAGGTTGGAGCCACCTGGGACAGTGGGAGGTGTCCCTGCCCATGGCAGGGGTGGCACTGGATGGGCTTTAATGTCCCTTCCCACCCAACCCATTCGGGGAGTCCATGAAATGCTGCTGGGTCCTGCCCTTGGGTCACCCCAAGCCCATGGAATGCCCTTGGCAGTGCTGGGGAAGAGTTGGACTCGAGAGGCTCAGAGGGCTTTTCCAACCTCAGTTACTCCACGATTCTCGGGCCGTTCTGCCCTTGGCACTCCACCCCAGTCCCTGGGTGTGCTCTCTGTCCTTTAATGCCATTGAAAACCCTCCAGTGCTCCCACGGCCACCCAGCACTTGTCCCTCGAGTGGCTCAGGGACGTGGGGATGTGGCATCGAGTGCCGGCTGTGAGCGGGACAGTGAGGGAGCAGGAGCAGGAGAGGCTGGAGAGAGGAGAGGCTGGAGGAGCCGAGTGCTCACTTCACGCTTCATTTCCAGAACAAGCAGCTGCTCAGGGCCACCAAAGCTGTGGATGTGATCAGGAGCCCCTCGCCCTCTTCCCTGCGGCACATCCCTGCAATCCTCAGGGCTCTCACTTCCCCGTGGCTGTCGCTGCTCCTGGTGTCATCCCCGTGCTCGCAGCAGCTCTGCCCGGCTCCTGGGAGCCCGGGAAGGAGCTGTTGGAGCTGTTGGAGCATCTCCGCCCCCGCGCTCCGCGGGCTTTGATGTGGAAAAGCCGGTCCCCAAACGATGCTGCTGCTCGTGCCGTGCGTGTTCCACCAGCTGCCTGTTCCCTGCCAGCGCCTCGCCGGCCGGGGTGGATCTCTGGGTGGATTCTCACGTTCCCTGGCGAGCCGAGCGTGGCGGGTTCAGCCGAGGATGAACCGCGGGGTGACACCACTCGTGACCCGGCTCATTTCCCTCTTTCGGCTTCACACTCCCGGGAGCAGGAGCCTGGGACTCCGAGGATTCTCGGGAGTCCCTCTTGCTCCGGGTCGGATCCTTCCCCCAGCTCTTGCCTCTGCCCTGGCACAGCTGAGTGGGGCGGGTCCCCCCGCCCTGGGGTCCCTGGGGGGCTGCTGTGTCCCCGTCACCGGCCCCGCTCCTAGCGCTGGCATCTGGCATCTCCCCCTTCTCTCTGCTCATTCCGCCGTGTCACTGGGAGTTGATTAGCTCTGCTAATTGCTTTACAAATAATGAGCTTCCCTAATTGCGCTGGCAGGGAGGGGGGGCTCTCCCCACCTGCCATGTCACGGTGCTGCCGGGCTCTGGGTCCCCTCGGCTCCTCTGGGGTCCCCCAGGAGTGTTGGCACCCAGGATTCTTGGAAGAAGCCCCCAAATCCTGTGCATGGGGAGCTGGGAGCTCCGGCTCATCCCAGGGGGTTGGGCCATCCCTCCGTGCTGGGAGCCAGTAAATGCTCTGGGACTGGTGGGATGTTCCCTGTCGTTTCCTTGCCGCCCTCCGGGATGGATCTCTGGGTGGGTTTTCCCACCCGGCACATTCCCTGGGGAGCCCAGCGTGGTGGGTTCAGCCGAGGAGGAACCGTGGGGTGACACCACTACTGCACATCTTCCCTTCCCTCCCTTCCCTTCACCCTCCCGGGAGCAGGAGACTGGGGCTCCAAGAATTCCCGGGAGCCCCTCTTGCTCTGGATCGGATCCTTCCCCCAGTGCTTGGCTCTGCTCTGGCACGAGCTGAGTGGGGCAGGTCCTTCCACCCCGGGGACCCTCAG
Organism: Calyptomena viridis; assembly: GCA_013390005.1. NCBI lineage: Eukaryota > Metazoa > Chordata > Aves > Passeriformes > Eurylaimidae > Calyptomena > Calyptomena viridis. The sequence continues at coordinate 38,400 of WEIV01025296.1, read as the reverse complement.
GGGCTGCTGTCCCCAAACAGCCCCTGGCTGGGGTGGGTTCCCCCCCTGGGACCCCACGGGGGCTGTTGTGTCCCCAGGGAGCTCCGGGATGTGGGAGCTGGGTTTGCCAACCCGGGTCTCGGAGTGTTTCCAGCTGCTTCTCATGTGCCTGCATCCATCACCATCCCCTTGGGAAGGGGCTGGGGCTGGGAGCAGGACCCTCCAGCAGCTGGGAACGGTGGCATTCCATGTTCAATCCCCTATGGAATCTTTGGCGGTGGATACGAGCTGCTGCTTCCCTGAAAATAGACTTTAATTAGCCCCCGCCCAGTGTAAGGATGTTAATTTGACAGGAGAGCCGGAATTCTCTCACCCTGTTGGGTGTTCGAAGCCATGTGGGGGTTATGTCAGGAGGAGGGAGTTTGGGGGGGCTGCTCTCCCCCCTTTTGGGATATTCCATCCTTCATTTTAACCAAAAAGCGAGTTTCTTGCCCCGAGTTCTCCAGCCTGTGAGGAAACCCCATGTTCCCATGAAATTTGGGATTGAAATCCCAGTCTCCATGTTCGGGGAGGGAGGCAAACAGATCCCCCCCACTCCAACAGCTCCCTGAAGATGAAGCTCCACGCGTCGACTTTCTCACTAATAGAACTACTTCCTCTCTGCACACCTTTAATTAAATGAGAGGCTTGGTTTTAATTAATTTTCGAATGGCTGATGACTCTCTCCTGGAGCTGGGGAGAGCCAGAACCGGCACTTCATAGAGTCATGGAATCCCAGAGTTGGTTGGGTTGGGTGGGAAGGACCTTAAAGCCCATCCAGTGCCACCCCTGCCATGGGCAGGGACACCTCCCACTGTCCCAGGTTGCTCCAAGCCCCGTCCAACCTGGCTGTGAACATTCCAGGGCTGGGGCAGCCACGACTTCCAGTGTGGCTCAGAGGGACGTTGCTTCAGTCGAGCTCTCGACGTGAAAAATGGTTTAAACCCAGGGGAATCTTTCTCCGTGTCGGTAATTGCCGGTGTTTGCCGGTCGTGGAATTTCGTTTCCATCCCGCTGTTCTATTGATTTCTAACATTTATTTGCAAAACCTCCACCGCGTGTCCGAGTTCTGGAATGGTTTCCCAGAGCCTTCAGCCACCGCCTGCCCAGCGCCACGAGACGTGGTTTCACGGGGCACACAGGGGATTTAAGGGGGCTGACGGGGTGGGGTGACAGGGAACGGGCACCCCAACATTCCTGTTGCCTCTCCTGGCACTGCCTGGCGCTGGGAATTCCCCAGGGCTTGGCACTTTGCAGCAGCACGAGGTGAGGGCTCAGCCCGGGGCTGGTGTGGGGTGACCGTGGGTCTGGGTGGTGCTGAGGGGCCTGTGCTGGTGCCCCCATTTTGGGGTGGTGTCCTTTTTGGGCTGCAGACCCGTGGGCTGCTCCGAGGCTGTTTTGGTGAGGACTCAGCCCCCCTTTCCACGGCTCCCCCAGCACCTGAGCCCCGGGGCCACCCAGGGCTTCCCGTGCTCCGGTGGGATGGGATTAGGGATTTAACAGCCTGTGCCAGGCAGACACTTAAATAAGCCTTAAATTTGGAGTTCGTTAGTGAGGATTAATTAGTGTTTGCACAGGGCTTTGCCTCGCAGGGCAGCGCTCGGTGTCGCGGAGCTTCGCCGTGACCTTGGTGAGGGTGGGAGGGTCTCGTCACCTGGATCCTGCCAGATCCCACTGTGGGGAGTGGAGGGAACAGTCCGGGAGTCACCCCGAGGATTTGAGGACCAGGAATGCTCCGGGAGCCCCAGCGTAGGGGCTGGCAGGGGCTGAGAGTCTGGAAAAGGGGGCTGACAGTCAGGGAAGAGGGGCTGGCAGTCTGGAAAGGGGGGTGGCAGGCAGGGGAGAGGGGCTGGGAGCCTGGGAAG